>OX596248.1:12987556-13275605 GCA_951394255.1 Polyploca ridens
AAAATGCATTGTATACCATCACAAAAAGTTGCCAGTCATATTAATGGGATAAAATAATAATAAATCTTTATGATAAATCATGCCTAATACATTATGTACCTATCACATATTCAATCTATTTTATCCTTTCCTTCAACAAGACTTATTTAGTGTAGAATAATGTATTTTATACAATTAGGCAGAATCAGGTAGTACAATTGTATTTTATATTAATCATAATTGCCATTTTTCTTTCTGGTAGGGGTTTTCCCTGAATTAATTCACACTAAGGGTTCAGTTTTGTGTCCAAACAACAAACAAAGAGAACTAATTAGCCGACAGTTATATAAGTTTGCTTGACATCATTATATGGATGGCCTTAACCATTTGTATCAAGTTGGTATGATATCAAACATCTGTTTCTCATCTTATGATCAACAGAACGTATGAAATATAATGATAATAGTGACATCTTTTCTCTTGTTACTGAATAAATACTAGCTACCATCCATTCCATAAGAATCGTGAGGATTGTATCCTCCGAGGAAAGTCATCGGGTCTGTTCCATTGGTGGACCATGTCCCATCCCCGACGCCAAAGGCTTGATAAGGTAGTGCTGTTGTACCGTAATAACCTGAAATAATGGAAAATATTTTCCTCAAAGGAGATGTCCCATTTTTCTTAAGGGGTATGGCAACCGTTTCTTCATTATTATTAAATTCATTACTTTCAAAAACGTGGATAAAAACTTGCCATTTGTACAACTACTTTATGAATATAAATACTTTATGAAATGCAACAAGATACAAAAGATGTTTATCAAAATGAGACTTCTACTTTGTAAATAACTGACCTAAAGTGAGCTAAATAAATTAATTTCTTGTTCTTTTTATTTAAAATATTTGAGTATGATACAAGTCACATGGAAACACGCCATGTCCAGCACAAAGGTAATATTCATAGCAATACTTTTTCGGTAACACAGAATACAGCCATAACTTGTTATTGATCCAACGTAAAGTATACAGAGTACCTACAAAAAAAATAGCTTAATTATATTAACTTTATGCTTACATCAGCATTTCTAAACCTTTAGTACAAAATGCAATATGGATAATAGGTATTTATTGTCTAATACTTTACATACCAGTAAAACCTTAAATTCGTTTGGATAATAGCAGCACAGTACAGATTTTTTTGCATTCCAAAAAGTACTGTCTCTCCTCAGACCAAAGGTTGAACAATGCTGGCTTACATTATTATATGTATAATATGAAATTTATGTACCTACCTGCCGCGCTGTAGTGGTCGGCCGCTGACGAGATGGGTGGCGCATATGATGGTTGCTGCTGGTGACGCCATGACACCTCCGGCAACTCGTCGCCGCCACTTTCTAAATGTTGTTCTTTCGGTGCATTTATTACTGAAATTCGCAGAATAATCCATTAGTCGACTGACCAAAGACGCTAATATGGATCAAGGTGGTGTTCATTGAGGTAGAATGGTGGTGTTATTATTTATCAGTCATTTCAAGGTGAACCAATCCTTAAAATGCAATATCATAAATAGTACAAACATCCTTAGTAATCGAGATATCTTCGCATATATACAATAAGTCCATGAGTCATCAAGTTTTAGAATGCACATATGCACTGCGACTTTGTTAAATATAAGTATATAAACATAACCAACAGTTGTAAACAAAACATGAATTTACTTATGTAATAATGTTTTATGTTTCCTGAGTTTGATATCGCGTCATATTTCCGCATGTTGCAAATCTATACTAATATAATAAAGCAGTAGTTTATTGTTTTTTTAAACAGGCTAATCTCTGGAACTACCAATCAGATTTGAAAAATGATTTTACTAAAAGGAAGCTACATTATCCCCAAGTATTATAGGATAAAGATGTATACACAAAGCCATGAATGGATCTTGTTCTGAATATTAGCAAGGCGTTACTCCAAAAATCGAGGAAAAGTCCCTATAGAGTATACAGAGCAATCTAATTCCATAACTAGTCAGTGATTTTGCACTGATTTCATCATATGTTCACTGCATCACATGTTCTTGACTTGGCCAATTAGAGCACATGTGTGCTTAACATAGCCAATCAGAGTGTATTGTCGGTGGTAGGAAATTGGCGGAATAGATTTCAAGCAAAATTAATGTCATTGTGCTTCTTTGGATTTATTGTTTAACTAGCTGTCCCCGGCGGTTACACCTGCATTCCCGGGATTAAAAGCAGCCTATGTCCTTCTCCATACCATAGGCTATCTGTTGAGTCGTTGAGACGTGAAGGTGTAACAAACAAACAAACTCACTTTTGCATTATAATAGTTAGGATGACTACAAAGTACTAGTGCACCACCATACAAACATTGGTAGGCCACCATGCTATCATTGCATCATGCACTTGCACATATCAGATCCTAAGATTGTAAATTTTTAATGTAATGGTAGTCATGACAAAGTTGTCAATTATAATTCCTACAAAAGTCAGTTATCAAGTCATTAAAACAAATAAGAAATTCAATTAACCAAGATGTTAAGACTATTTGCACTTTGTACATAACAAAAAACATATCATCAAAGCCTTTTCACATCAGAAATACTCATTGAGTTGTAAATAATCTAAGCAATTATGTAAAAAATGCTTGCTTACCCTGGAAGCAAAACATGTTGAATCTTTAAAGTTCACTAAATTAAATACACTGCAGAAACAGGTAGGTAAGTAATATATTGATTATGTTTTTTTGTGTGGGAGTCAAAGCATTTTCATGATATTTCTAGACAGGTAACTGTGGGCAGCATGCCACCTACATTTAATAAGGTGGGTATTGGATTATAATACTATGTAAGCTGTTTGTTACTTTCCAACAGCTGTGATGAAATATTGCTGCATGTTGAAAAAGAGTATTTTACTAAGAAAGAAACATGCATCAGAGGAAAGTGAAAGTTTAGATTACAACGCTAATCGCAGCATCAAGTGACGAAAGGCGAGTGCAAAGCCGACCGGTACGTTATTCCTTCGGAGAAAACACTTTGCAACGTCATAAATAATATCATTACCTTGGTTCCCTTGCCCTTTCATCCGCTACAACCGCGAACAACATGAAACAATAAATAAAACAACAGCATTAGCTATGTGCAGATAGGTTTTTATTCGTAAATAGACTACAAAGATAGTGTAAATGCGAAATACCTGATCTGACACGCCTGCTGACATTGGCCGCGATTTTGGGAATATTGAGCACTTAGGGAAGTCTTTAACCACGACTATATCAAAATTAATCACATCAGTTTCACTACACAATGTCCAATGTGTCCCAGAATCACTAAATTATTTTTTAATGTCCGCAAAGTATAAAAATCCCTGAACTAAAAGTCCGAAACGGATGGACGTTTTGTTAATGGCGGCGGTTGCAGTATTGCCAGCTTTTCATGTTTTCCGGAATTGTCCGGAAATAATCGGTTTTATATTTTTCTTTATGTAACCGAGAGGAATATTATAACATCATTTGTTTCATAGGTATGCATTTTTTTGGTAAGATAGATATCTTTATAAATAGGCCCATAGCTAGGATTAATGTTCCCCGAACGAGAAATAATAAAACATTTTAGTTTGATGCATGAATGCACATTTACAGAATAAAAGTTTATTTTTTATTCTGTAATCTGTGCATGAATGGGCTTGCTTTAAGGTAGAGCCATAGATTATTATTATATACTAGAGAGGCGAGGTATTCCGCTGGGAGTAATAGGGTTCTGTGGACCGCACAGGGAGAGCTATAATTTATTTTAACTAGCTGCCCGGCGCGACTTCGTCCGCGTGGTGCTACCCTAGGGCTCGTCCATTAATCACGTGAGGTTTTTTAGACCACTTTTTGACCCCCCACCCCCCTGGTGATATATGATGAGGTTTTAGGCTACCCCTCCCTCCCTACCAAAATCACATGTATTTTTTAACCGGCCTCAAAAAAAAAACACCATAAATATAACCACCATGGGTTTAGTTGGCTGTCTTCGATGGTGAGGAGTGGACTAGCATCATGTTCCTAAGCAGTTAGCACGACTTAATGCTAGAAGATTTAATTCATTCTCATCCAGTCAATCGGCATCGTTGTCTCGCACCACGCAAAGAATTTCCCTATATTTATGTAGTATATGAGCGCCTAGGAATAATTCGTGCAGGTTGGATACTCTGCGTCAATGCACTATCATCACTCGGTGCCGGAGAATGCATGCAAGTTCAAAGGATTTAGGATCGACCGTCGAGTGAGTGGCTGAAGATGTCGCACGCTTACCCGGAAAATGCCTGTTCCCTCTAGTCTTGACAACCATCTACATCTAGGTTAAAGGTTGCAGGAAACACAGACCCCTGAAGTGAGTTCCACACCTTTTAAAGCAAGTGCAATTTTTGATTTTATTGCGTGATTATATAGGCGCATCCGAACCCCCTCCCCTCCTATTCGGGACTCACGTAATTAACAGATGAGCCCTACCATATAGTGCTACCTTACGGGTATGAAATATAGTTTACGTCCTATTCTCAGATAAATTACATAATCCCTATTTCCCTTGGTCACGCCATAACCATAGAACGACTTTACCTTCTTTCTTTCCTCCATGGACTTTACCGATTTCATCCATCTGTTTAGGGTTCCGTAGCCAATTGGAATGAAAACGGTACCCTTATAGATTCGTCATGTCTGTCTGTCTGTCCGTCCGTATGTCACAGCCACTTTTTTCCGAATATATAAAAACTATACTGTTGAAACTTGGTAAGATTTTCACACAAAAATAGAAAAAAAAAACATTAAATTGAGGGGGTCCCCATACTTAGAACTGAAACTAATTTTTTTTTATCAAACCCATACGTTTGGTGTATCTATGGATAGGCTTTCAAAAATAATATTGAGGTTCCTAATATCATTTTTTTCTAAACTTAATAGTTTGCGCGAGAGACACTTCCAAAGTGGTAAAATGTGTGTCCCCCCCCCCCCGGTAACTTCTAAAATAAGAGGATGATAAAACGCACAAACGGATACCATGGGTCCAGGACATGATTCTGGACGTTTTTTAATTTTTTTTTTTCGAGTTTTTTTTTACTTTTGACTGTTCATAATCGTTATTCTTACCTAACCCAAAGAGATTTAAAATAAATAAGTTATTAATTCATTACTTTCACTAAAAGTAGCAATGTAAATAAAACTAGAAACGGTGTCTTATGGCGATATTCGCCTGCAGTTAGCGACATACTACGTAGGCACAACGTTATCGCGCGTTTAAATCGCGGTGTTCACAATACATTGCGCGCTCGAAAATTACAATTTCTATAACCGATCATTAGCGAGGTGAATGACTTTCATAATTTGATTAGTGGCATTAGGTGTAGCCTTTTCGCGAAGTTTGCGTTACCATGCGAAATACACTCTGTATATGTACATTACCATGCAAACTTCCACCGAAAATTGGTTTCTCGACCGAAATCTAGTGTTTTTTTTTAATACGTCATAAATCGTAAACCGCAATTTACCTTTCATTCAATATTTTTGGCGTTTTTTTTCATAGCAGAGTTAGTTAATATTACACGGAACCCGCCGACTCGCACTTGGCCGGTTTTTTTTTAATGTTTTCTTATACTATGGAGAAGGTTCTTACGGAAAAACAAACTGCGGGAGCTGGATTTTAGCGAAATCATCAAAGATTTTTCGTTGAAAAAAGCTCGGAAGGTGCCATTTGCATAAGAGGCTTTAATTTAAAGATTATTTACTTATTGTGTGACTTGATTTGTGATTGCCTGTTCTATCTTTTTGTGCCATACGATTTAATAAATAAATTATTGAAACACTTGCAAGAATAATATTATTTAACCTAATTGAAAAATAATTAGGGGCCTCCACACCTCTAAATCCGGCATTGGTTAAGGTTGTTAAATTCTAATACGGATAATAATTTATTGCATACTGATTTTGAAAGACAAAAAGTAAAATCATTTCTAGAATACTTTTTCTTTATTATTTGATGATTTTTGTGGTGCATATAATCTGGTTTCTAAATTATAACATTTGATTCTTCACAAAATAACAACTGCTGTAAGTAACTGAAACACTACGCAAGGATAATTAATAATAATAATAAATACTTATATAAATATATAGGTATCATATTTCACTATTACTAGTTCTACAACACGCTTTAGCTGCCTTATTTTTTTGAAAAAAAAGCTGAAATCGTCTTAGTCCCGCTAGCCGCTTTCTGTCTAGCTTTTTCTTTGGCTGATAGGGGTTTTTGTTTCTTAACTTCACTAAATATTTGTGCTGATGTAATTAGTAAATTTTCTTTATGGTCAATTTCTGAAATATCATGTTTTGCTTTCTTATTGATTTCATTCCCATCCACTTCAGATTTCCGTTTCTTCCCAATGGATTCAATTAAATCTGGTTTGAAATTAAATCGCTGCTCTAGGGAGAGCCTAAGTTCATCCTGAAGGTATTCTGATACAATGCCATGAGAATATTTCAAGTAGAATTCTGAAAATACATACATTATAAAGTTAATTTGTGATTAATTAAATCATGACGATTCCATGCAGGTCTTTACCATAACGGCACTAAGGGCCCTTGCAGGGACCGCCACTCACAGGGGCCCTGAAATGCCAATATATTCGCTTACACTATACAATTATGTATTTTAGGTGGATAGTAAGAATGACTGTAAACATTTCTAAATTAAAACATTAATCGTACACCATTCTTTCACCAATGTCGAAAAGAGCTGTAGATTTTAAACATTATTTTCATCAATAAACAATTAAAATAACCTTTTTAAAATGTTGAATCTTAATAGACAAAAAGTTTTTTAATTTTCCGACAGTGCTCAAAATTATTGTTCGCCCAAGGGCCCCAGCATGGCCTAAGACGGCACTGATTTCGCGAATGTAATGTCATCCACTAAGGATTATTATGACTATACCTTCATCTACACTATCACTGCTTATGTTACTCGTAACAAATGTAGCAGAAACTGCTCCAGTAGTGACATGTACATTTTTGTCTCTCAATACTTTTGCTAGCCTTCGCACCCTCTCTTCAAGCCAAGTGAGTGTTTTGTCTTCATTATATTTATATGCCTTCATATCTGCAGCCCCCTAAAACATAACATTAGATAAAATAAAATAAATCCATTCTGATATGTAATGAGCCCTCTACACGTTTGCCAAGCCTCGGCAAGCCTCCGCAAATTCAAACATGTGGATGGGTGTTTGCCGTGGCTTGCCAAGCGTTTGCCAGCGCTTGCCGCCGACCCGATCCGTGTCGGTTTTTCATGCACAAATCAAAGGAAGTTTGCGGCAAGCGCTTGCGAACCATCCACACGTTTGTGTGTAGTTAGTATCGCTTGCGCACTGGCGGCGAACAGACGTGTGCCTGCGTACTGTTAAAACTATGCAATGCCTAAAAATATATGATTTAATGGTCTATTCAGTAAATTTACAATTCCTCGAATGCTGAAAAATGCAGGATGCATTACCCTGCATTTTAACCGACGAAAAAACGGAGGTTTAAAGTTTACACGTATATATTTTTTCTTATGTATGAACATGCATATCTTTTTATAGAGTAGTCCGATTTTAATCATTCTTTTTTTATTTGATAGGGTACACCTCGAAGTTGTTCCCATATGAATTTGGAAAAAAATAGCTACCCTATAGGTGGGAAATAAGGGGTGATTTATTGTTCACTCACAGATTTTAATGCTGAATTGTGTATTAAATAAACGTAATCAAAAATTAAGTATGTAGTAATGCATAAACCTACTGCGTAAACAAAAAGAGATAATGGTAGATCCAGTAATTTTACAATTCCTCGAATTTCCTGCATTACCCTGCATTTTAGACGTAAAGTATTGATCAGAAACAAGATACTAATGCATGGAATCATGTCAGTAAAATTTTAAATAAGCATGTTATGGAAATAAAATACAAGAAATAAATACTTATGGTTACATTCCGTAAACATTTAAATAAGAAACGTTATTGCATAAACGAGCTCGACGTCCGTCATGCTTGCTTGTCAACGCACTACCAACGCTGCTCGCAAGCGTTTGCAAACGTGTGGATGGCTACGTTTGTCTACCTTGATTTGTACATGCGTGTGTGGGAGTTTGGAGTTTGCATGAGTTTGCAAGCGTATGGCCGAGGCATAAAGTATTTTGGTCTCTTGAGCCCTCTACACGTTTGCCAAGCCTCGGCAAGCCTCCGCAAATTCAAACATGTGGATGGGTGTTTGCCGTGGCTTGCCAAGCGTTTGCCAGCGCTTGCCGCCGACCCGATCCGTGTCGGTTTTTCATGCACAAATCAAAGGAAGTTTGCGGCAAGCGCTTGCGAACCATCCACACGTTTGTGTGTAGTTAGTATCGCTTGCGCACTAGCGGCGAACAGACGTGTGCCTGCGTACTGTTAAAACTATGCAATGCCTAAAAATATATGATTTAATGGTCTATCCAGTAATTTTACAATTCCTCGAATGCTGAAAAATGCAGGATGCATTACCCTGCATTTTAACCGACGAAAAAACGGAAGTTTAAAATTTACACGTATATATTTTTTCTTATGTATGAACATGCATATCTTTTTATAGAGTAGTCCGATTTTAATCATTCTTTTTTTATTTGATAGGGTACACCTCGAAGTTGTTCCCATATAAATTTGGAAAAAATAGCTACCCTATAGGTGGGAAATAAGGGGTGATTTATTGTTCACTCACAGATTTTAATGCTGAATTGTGTATTAAATTAAACGTAATCAAAAATTAAGTATGCATAAACCTACTGCGTAAACAAAAAGAGATAATGTTAGATCCAGTAATTTTACAATTCCTCGAATTTCCTGCATTACCCTGCATTTTAGACGTAAAGTATTGATCAGAAACAAGATACTAATGCATGGAATCATGTCAGTAAAATTTTAAATAATCATGTTATGGAAACAAAATACAAGAAATAAATACTTATGGTTACATTCCGTAAACATTTAAATAAGAAACGTTATTGCATAAACGAGCTCGACGTCCGTCATGCTTGCTTGTCAACGCAATACCAACGCTGCTCGCAAGCGTTTGCAAACGTGTGGATGGCTACGTTTGTCTACCTTGATTTGTACAAGCGTTTGTGGGAGTTTGGAGTTTGCATGAGTTTGCAAGCGTATGGCCGAGGCATCTGGTTTTAAGAGCAGTCATCACGCTATACTTTTTACAAAAACTCTGTACTTATTATGGCGTTTTCAAACATTTTTCGTTAGATATTTTGAACAAATTAGTATCTTGTGCACTATATCTAGCCGTGTCTCTAAGCGAAATTAAAAAAAAGTGTGAAACAAATTCAGTAAAAGAACTTTGGCCTTATCTAATGTACCTATAAATTTTAAAAGTAAAGAAAACATTTAGATACCAGGCTTGCAAATGTATAGGAGATTCTAAATAACTAACTTTTTTTCACAAACTTGTAAGATTTTTTCATAAGAAGTATACTCCTGGTACAAGTTTTATGATATGCAAAATCATGAATGATGACCTAGCGAAGCGGCCGCGAGTGATCAGCGGAATTTACCGACTGATAACCGATGGCTCTGATGCTATCTCTCTTTTTTCGCAGTCAAACATTATGTTGGATGAAAGTACAAGCTTTTAGGCTATGCGTGCGTTGAAGTTGCATTGGCCATGAAGGGCCCCCTTAATGACAAATTTTAGATTTATAACTAATCTACTGTTTGGATTCTCGTGAATCTCTGCGAAAGGTATTTCCGGAAATTAATATATTAACTTTGCCCTCTCAGTACATTTTTGAAAATATTATGTATGTTCGTAAAAACATTAATTTGTTTCCAGTCAATAGTGATTATCATGATAGAAACACTAGAAACAAAGACAAAATAACTTTACCTAGATTTAGATTAGCTAAAGTAAATAAGTCCTTTCTTGGTAATTGTATCCAATTTTACAATAAAATTCCTCATAGCGTGACCAGTATGTCCTTTTTAAAATTTAAGGAACATATCAAAAAGCGGTTGTTGAGTAGGGCCTATTATAAAGTGTCTCATTATATTGACGACAAGGATGTATGGAAGTAGCTTCTCTCTGCACCTGCTTCGCTTAGCAGCTAGTTCAAGGTCCATTTTAATTCAAAGTATGCTATTATTATTATAAGTTATCTTCTTTTTTTTGTTTGTTTAATTTACTGATTATTACTTATAGTAATTAATTCAATTTAATGTTTTTCATTTATTTCTAAATTCATTGATATATTATGTATGTCTGTCTACTTAATTGTTATATTTTCTATATACCTAAATGATATTTAGTATAAACTTGTCAATAGTCACAGTGATAACAAATTGCGTGTTTAGTAGTTTCCCTTCAGTTTATTTTTTATTTCTAAGGCAGACTTAAGTAAGTCATGCTCACTTTAGGGCCTTTGCTTGCGGCGGCGCCGTGTGACGGGTCGCTCACTTCCCTCCAATATGGCGAAGAGGGCGATGGCTGCCACACGCGTCATACTTGTGAACAGGTGCTGCTTGTGGGGGCTGGTCTGCTTAAGTTTGCCATTTATTTATTTACTTATTAAATATAGATTCAGTCTACTTTGTAGTTTTGCCGCCGCGCCGGGGCACGCAATTGTTGTCAGTGCGATTAGAATGTAAAATTATGTAATGAATCTAAGCTTGTTTTGAAAAGAGTAATTGCTGAGTTTATTGCCGGCTCTTCTCAGCAAATGCAACCTTCCGAACCGGTATTAGAGTATTAGAGTCAGATTTTTCATAAGTGCCTGCGAAGGTCTATTTGAATAAATGATTTCGAATTTTGAATTTTGAATCAATTTATGAAAACCAGGCAGTACTAACATGGGTCAGTTAAGTTCTGTGTGCTGTTAGATTTAAAAATATAATATTAATATTATATTATTGAGATGACATGATAGGTCATATTTTGATTTATATTATGAATTACCTTCAAATCAGCCACACAGTCGAGATTGGTAATAAAGTCAATTATTTTGTCAAATCCCTTCCTTGACATCAAGTCTTCTAGGGGTATGGCTCTGTTGGTACATTGTTCTTTTAATTTTGGTAGTACTGAAAGTATAAGAATTATATCAATAAATTAGGGATTCAAAATTAGGTTAATAATGTAAATTAATATAATTCAACATAAATTATCTTAAAATAATTTATTTCTTCAGGTTAATTAGGTATAGTAATATTACATAACATAGCTAAAAATCCTACTAACTATTATTATAAATTAAATTCAAGAGTTTGTATGTGTGGATGTGATTTGTGAAGATGTTTATAGGTATTTTTTCATGCAAATCCCACTGAAGGAATTTGGGTGAAATTTGGCACATAGATATATTATACGCTGGAATAAAATATATGATACTTTTTAAAACACATGATCCTCAGTAACGTAGATGAAACCACAGGGGGCAGCTAGTATTACAGACCACTCAACTGCTAGTGGTATTAAATTCACTATTTATTTATTTGAAAAAATAAATTTATGAAGTACTATGTATTTACAAAAAAAAAGTAGTAAATGTAGTATATCAAATATCTGGTTTCCATAGTACTAGCTCTGCTTAGTTTGGGATCAGATAGCTGTGTGTGAGGAATGTCCTAGGATTAATAATTGCAATAATAATATTTATTTATATCTCTAGTGAAATGTGAGATACTTACACCTCTGTCTACTTTTTCAGGGATGATGGATGCATCTATTTAATATTAATGTACAATTAACAAACCTAAAAACAATGGGTTGACTGGTGATAGAATCTGTAAGCTGCCATCAGATTTAACAGTTTCTCCAATAAACCAAGAGCGGTGAGGTTCATTGAATGTCACAACTTCAAAGATTTTATTATGAATGTCATCTAGGCAGTACTTTGTAGGCTTATTGTGTGCCGGATGTGGAAGTGTTATGATACTGAAGTTGTTATTTTCTAATACAGAATCTGTAACATAAACTTACATTTGAGCTCATATGTTATAAATGTAAGCATGTTTATAGATAAGTAAATTATTAAGACCTAGATATTATAATATACTATTATAATTACTAGATATAAAAAGAGAAGTAAAGGTAGACAATATCGCAGATGGGAAGATGATATTAAAAAAGTGGCGGGAACGACTTGGGCGAGAAAAACAAGAGATAGATCTTTATGGAGAACACTTGGGGAGGCCTATGCTGAAAAGCAAGACAATCAAGAAACCGGTGTCTAACGTCAAAAATACTGTTTATTTATAACTAAACCATATTTGTATTACTAAGTAGAAATAAGATGTAATGCATATTTATATGATTGTTAATAAAGGCTATCATAATCATTATCAAATTATTAAGGGACAACATAATAAGTTAGAGCCTGTCTCACAGGTTGCCTATAATTCCTTGATAGCTAATCTGGTATGTATTTTTACAAGCAGTCTCATTATGTTCATATTGAAAGAATGAGACTGCAATAACAGATATCTATCAAATAAGCTATCAAGGAAATATTGGTAACTTGTGAGACAGGCCTAGTGTCATTAACTTTCAGGTTGTAAAACTAGACCTAAAATTTAAAAAAGTTATTTTTTCTTCTACGTACTTTTTAACACTTCCTTTAACATTAATTCTTATTTATTACTATACTAAAAATAAATGTTGGACACTTACTTTTCATCAGCAATACCCAGGAATTCTCAACTCGTTTACTGACAATAGAAGGCGTCTTGGCCGGAGTCGTAGACTTCTTTTGAGATCTTGTACCCATGATATTAAATTAAATGAAGAGAAAATATCTTAACTTATCAAATCTAACGGAGGTGTATTGTATTGTATATGATTTATTTTATGTTTTTCGCGCCAATAAATCATTTTATACTTGTGGCTGTCATATACAAAGAGTATTCAATTCAATAACTACGGGTACATTCCGAAATGGATAATATCGATCACAGCGATCACAGCAATAATTTGCGTACCGAATTAGATATCACGCTTATGACAGCTGAGAACTATCAACAATTCGGAACGCCCGTTATCGCGCTCACAGTATTCAAAACAGAACATTTGAGAATTTAATTAAAATCTGAATTATCAGTGCACTAGGACTCCTTATATCTTTTATAAGTTGACTTGCAAAAAGGAATATCTGCTTTTTTTATTATTTTTCTCTCATAAAATCATAAAAAGTATCTTTGCCAAATAGAAAACCAAGAATCTTATTAGATTTTTGCCGTCACTTTTGACAGCGCTCACGGTGATATCAGTTTAGGGCATGGTCGGTGTGAGCGCAAGATGGCGGATGTCATGACGTCATCTATGACGTTTCACGGGACATCGTGAACTGTCATTATTCAATTCGGTACGGGTTTAAGCACGCTCAAATCGATTACAGCGATTACAGCGGTAATTCGGAATGCAGCCTACGTAAGAAGAGACGGGACTCCATAGAGCAAGAAAAAAAAAAAAAAAATCAATGTGGCAACCAAAAAAAGCCACAATGAGTACTACCAATCAGTACTACCAACCTTAGAATGGAATAGAGATGCGCTCTAAGTAGATATTTAAATCTATCGATATCGATATATATATACTGTTGTAAATAATATAGATATTTAAGATCCTTTGATTTTGTTTTAGCACTACCAAAACAAAACCAGTGGTACCTTGTTCAGATTATGACAAAAAAAAAAATATACCATATAATATATTAATATACAGTAAGGTTTGTGGTTGGCGTTTAATTAAAACTACATAAAATTTGCAACTAGACGTTTTATGAAATGCAAATCAAAATAAAAAGTTAATTATCAAGTTTAGGCCCTGATAAGGCACTTATGAACGATACAGTTGACACTACCACTGGTTCGGAATACACTTAAAATGGGTAAGTGGGTGTAAGTTGAATGTAAGCCAAGTCCTCGTTGCCTGTCATTTTCACCCATTTTCGGCACCTAAAAATATAAAAATATCGATATCGAATTCGATAATAAATATTGCACAACACTATTTTCTAAAATGTTTTTTGGTATTTTCTAGATTAAGATAATATTAAGATGTTTTTATTAAAGGAATTATAGGACTGAATGATATTTTACTGACCGAACTGCATCCAGGGGAAATTTGGCCATAAAATCACGTTTTTTACCATCTTTCCTTTCCGATCTTAATCCTCACACTTCGCATTTTCTATACTTAATTCTTTCTACTTTTTAAACACACTATCCTGTGTAATATTCTGTAATAAGTATAATATAATATTCTGAACTTCTCAAACATTTATATAAAACTGGAGGGAAAAAACAAGTGACAGATGACGTTTAATCATAGAGCGAGACAGACTACGGAAATGAGAGGGTGCCATAAAAGTTCTACTGCGTTTCATTGATTTTTTCTTTCTTCTAAGTCGCGACCATTGAGATATATACATGGAGGTGAAATGTTAGTCTATAGAAATAATTATTTATACATATATGTGGTATATCGATGCCTAGTTCATAAAAATACTGCCATCTCTTTTTAACTTCATTATTTTTGCATAAGTGAAAAAGGATAGCAGCATTTTTGACAGTTACTATGATGGCAACCCTTCGTTCTGAGTATCATCAAAATACCTATTTGCGGCCGGTCCGCCATTTTATCCTCCGGCTATCTCGACTCGCCATTGGTCAGTCATCTGTCAAATGCTTGTCATTATCAAAGGGATAGAGTTGTGCCCTAAGAATTATTTATTTATCGATAATGTCCTTTTATGTTTTTTTTTTCACTTACTTTCAAGGTTGCCTGCTAGAAAAGGAAAAAAGAATATTGGCTTGAAACTACCTAAATAAAATTATATTGTTCATAAATGAAAAAGATTTATCTAGATATAACTTTATAAAAAAATACTGTGAGCGCGTCGCGAGCGTTCCAAATCATTGACAGCTCTCAGTGGTCATAGACGTGATATCTGTAACGAGTAATCGGTAACGTAAATAAAATAAACGTAAATTATTGATGTGAGCGTGAGCGCTAGAGCGGAGGTCACTGGAGCGCACCCAAAGAATCGTCGGCGCGCATCGTTTCGTTTGTTTTTTGGTACCTACCTCCATTGTAAAACGCGCGCGAGTTGTAGAAATAATTTTGCGATTAGTTGAAGTAATTAGCTGCATTATTGCGTATGAACTCAGTTTATAGTGAAAACCATCCATAGCAAGATGCCCACTTGCAACGTAATTGGATGTGGCTGTCGCGGAAGAGAAAATCACCCGACCATAACTTTGCACCAGTACGTACTTAATTTCAACCGAAATATCTTATTTAATTCCTAAACAAAAATATTTGCAACATTGAATAGTTTCAACAGTAAAGCATTCATAGTTTCGCTTTTAATTTATAATTGAACATTTTATCGTAGCGCTTATTCGCTCAAAGAGCAGCTCGACTGGGGAAGTAGGTACCTCCACCTTACAGAATACCGCAGCCAAATAACTTAATGTTGTGTAAAGTTGTGTTCCTGCGCGTGAGTAAGGCGCCAGACCTCAAGGGAGGGGGGAAAGGTCGGTAACGCGTGAGCGTTGCTTCGTGTATTACGAGCGTCCATATGGCTACGGCAACCACTTACCATCAGGCGTGCCGTATGCTTGTTTACCAACTTAGTCGTATAAAAAAAATACTTTATTTTTTTAAGAAATCGTATTGAGTCGTGGTATTTTTACACGACTGACCCGGAAGGAGGGTTATGTTTTTCGAGTGTATGTATGTACTTATGTCTATTTCTTAGATACGCTCTGCAGCCTAAACGGCTTGATGGACTTTAACATATGAGGTGTCGTTAGATTCGTCTTGACTGTGGGAGTAACATAGGATATATTATTTTAATATGGCCATCTAGGAATAAAAATAAGGGGGTATTAAAAACAAAAATGTCGTTATTTTAACAATATGTAAATAACTTCGAAAGTATAACCCATGAAAAAATTAAATCTCAATCGCATAAAAATGGTTACTGTGGGTTATCCATGGGATATAGACATATACCATCGCTGACTTTTTTGTAGATATTTTTAAGATACACAATTCCGTAGTACATCATTTTCATATATCTCGTAAAGTTTAGTCAGCGTTAGCAATGAATGCGCAAAAAATTCTATGTGTTTTCGAAACATTGTTTTTTTTATATATTCTGTATATATCTAATCTAACTAATATTATAAAGAGGAAAGATTTGATTGTTTGTTTGTTTGTTTGTTTGCATTGAATAGGCTCCGAATCTACTGAACCGATTTGAAAAAATCTTTCACTGTTGGGAAGCTACACTATCCGCGGTTGACATAGGCTACTTTTTATGACGGGAACGCGGGTGAAACCGCGCGAGACAGCTAGTAACATATATAAACCTTCCTGGGAAAATTATCTAACTCATAGTGAAAACCGCATCAAAATCCGTTGCGTAGTTTTAAAGATCTAAGCGTACAAAGTGACAGACAGCGGGAAGCGACTTTGTTTTATTTATACTATGAAGTGATGATTAGTAAGTAGGTATAATTCACTCGATTTACAAACCCGTTTTTAATCATCATTTTACAATATCGTAATGTCGGTCGGTACCTACTGCATTATAAAGCTTTACCAATTTATTCTATGTTCTTTATCAAGCAGCTAACTCCCTCTAGACCTCAGTCTCCCAAGTAATAAATTTATTTCAATACATTAAAAAAACAATAAAAATCCGATGCTTTCCTTGGAAAGTCGATGAATATTTGTTGAATTATCTGCTCGTAGATACCGTGATAAAATATAAATACATTCTAACAATCTTTTATCGATGATTATAAATATCGATATAGGCTTATCAACATGGGCTGCACTATTGACGGCCATTTTATCCTCCGGGTAAGTTTAGGTATGCACGTTTTTTTCGTAGGTATGGCAAGTCCATATAATTATTAAGTCGATGGTCGCGACAGACTGGTCATATAATTCATGTAGTAGTAGTCGTTTTTTCATCCATAAAGGGATAGGCAAGGGTAAATAAACCATACAGCCTTTTCATATGTGTAATTTTGTTGATAATGGCCCTGATTCTGTTGTTCACAACTAAACTAATTTTAATGTCACTATGTCTCTTTCTAACAAAGAACATAAGAAAAGGATGTAAGAAATTTAGTCCTTTCAAATTAGTCCAACGCTTGTTTTCAATATAATTTTAGTCGCCATCTATCGCGGTTACGCCTAAATACACGCAAAATAAGACGGCAAAGATTAATTTGACAACTTAAAATATGTTCTATCCTTTTTCAATCATGTTTGTAAGAAAGAGATGAGATGTGACTAAAATTAGTTTAGTGCGATTTACAACAGAATCGGCACCAATATCATTTTCATATAGTCCGCACATTTAACTTTGATCTTTATTGGATAAAATACCACCGATAATATGCAATAAAACTCAAAATACACGAATTTATGAAAATAAAGCAAGCTCTGCAAGTTCCCGCCAAAAAGTTCGTTCAATGTCTTTTTTTTTTGTTAATTTTTCTTGACCTTGGATACTAAGTCCTTCAGTCGCATCCATTTTATTAATTATATCACTTTAAATATAGTCCGCACATTCACTTTCACATAGTCCGCATGATCAGTCACCGTCAAGTCATGTTTTAGTAAAATGGTAGTAATTGTACTAAAACTTGTCTCGGACTTTTTGAGACAACTTGTAAAGTCACGATACACATATTCATTTCTTTTCACTTCATTGGTGCACATAGATTGATCTTTATTGGATAAAATACCACCGATAATATGCAATAAAACTCAAAATACACGAATTTATGAAAATAAAAATGAAACTGTTACGTCACTTTGTAAGTTCCCGCCAAAAAGTCCCCCTTTCAATGTCATACTACCAGTATTGTTATCGTAAAAATCTAAACTACCGTATATCACAGTCTGGATTGCCGTATTTTAAGGAAAATAATACTAAAATTGTCGTATATATTTTCAAAAAGTCAATTCCTCAATTATTCCTCCTCCGTCATGGTTCAAATTAACGAATGTTATCGATTACAACGCACTATCAAACACAAAACATTGAATTTCATTTGCAGCTGTATCTTATTTTGATCAGCATATGATCGCTAGATCATTCGTAGACTCATTTACATATACAGGCATAGTCAACACATGGACACTCATTTGCTCATCAAAAATATATACGGTCGAATTGAAGTTGATTATAAACGATATAAGGAGTCCTAGCGTATTGTTAATTCAGATTTTAATTAAATACCTACTCAAATGTTCTGTTTTGAATAGGTACTGTGAGTGTGTTCACGAGCGTTCCGAATTGTTGACAGTTCTCAGCTGCCATTAACGTGATATCTAAGCTAACTCGGTACGCAAATTATTGCTGTGAGTCATAGAAATAAAATAACTAAGTATAGAACGCGAGTATCGCACAGTTTCACCCAGTACCAGATGAGCTATATATATTTATATTGATGAATATGTGACAATAGGGACGTAACTGCGCTGTGCTCCGAATTATCGATAGCCGCATAATTCATTGTAGTATGTATAGGTATGTATGTTGCTTACCTATTTAGTAAGTTCTGGCAAATATACCAACCGCATGTAAGCATACAATTAATATTAAAATTATAACGTAAAATATACAATTGGTAAATTTATTAGGTGCCTACGCATTTCGAATGACCCTGGATGCAAACATAAAAATACGAATTTTTGCAAATTTTGAGGTAACTTAGTGCCAGTTTCACTGCTTCCTGATAACGTATCCAGCAGGGTTACATGCGCATGATGCGCGCCTTGAGATAATTTTCTTACCATATTATGTCGTGCGCGGTGAAGTTCAGTTTGAAAAATCGCGGCATTTATTCATGTGATTTATACTATAGGTACACGAGATGATTCGATGACAAAATTATCTCACGGCTCGCATGTTAGCTTTTCAGAACTAAACTGACAGATGATGATGATGATGAGATGATGGATGATATTTCTGGCACATAAGTTCTAGATTTGCTAATTGATAGGCCTCTAATCTCGTAAATTACTGAATGTAGATAGAATAATGAAATAGAACCATATCTGGTCAAAATGCATCTGAAGACGATTCCAACAAGTCCAAACACGGCTAACATACGTTATTCCGTTACGGATTACCAGTGCCTACTTTCCGGATCCATCATCAGATCAGCTCAATGGTCCCAAATTAATGTATTGTCATCAGTACTTGATAAGCGTGCAAAATTTCAGTTTAATCTGACGTTTAGAAGTCGATGAAAATTACGTTTGAAGATTACATTATATGCATACATATATACGTACATATATACATACAGGTGAAGCTTATAAAAGCGTGTTAAAAAGCGCCCCACACCATTTTGTCACAGTTTTACCAACATAATTTTGTCGTACGATATGGTGACTAGAATTAGGTTAACTAAAATCGACATCATAGATGTGTTTACATACTTAGTTACCTACACGTGAAGCTAATAAAAGCTTGTTAAACAACTGACACTTCAGTATAATATTACCGAGAAAGTAATGTTAATTTTGCCATTGGAATTTTTTGTTCAGTCTCAAAAAAGTCGTAAAACACAAATTCCGACTGAACAATTCAATTAATTATTAAAACCGAATAATTACTTTAATATTTAGGTATACTATTAACATTCCATTATAAAAATAAAACATTTAGTTCTCAAAAGGCCTACAACTTGTTTATGAACTATTAGAATATTTATCGACTGCAGTATCCGTCGCGCTACATCACTAGTCGCGGCGTGGCAGTGCGGGGCAGCGCGGGAGGCCAAATCGTGCCCGCCCCTCGCGTCTATTTCACCCCCGAGACGTGTAATTTAATTGTTGGAAATGCATTAATATTTCGACTTACCGATGAAAAGTGACATTAGATTTATACTTTGAGTGTGTCCTACTATCATTACTGCACAATCGAACTGCACATTTAACCATTTTTATCGGTAAAAACAAAAAAAAAACATCCGAGCAATTCGCACCTGACGCGCACAGCTAGTACTCGACAACGACTACTAGCGCTTGCGGTGGGATCGTTGCCTTGTTCAAACCCATGTCTACTGTTCTCACTTGGTTACTGCCACTCTAGTACATTTTAATTCTATGCTGTGAGTGCTATGAGCGATATTATCCAATTAGTAAGTAGGTAATGAAACTTTGAACGGTACACTTTTGGCAAAACAACGAGTACATTCCGAATTGGATAATATCGATCACAGCGCTCACAGCAATAATTTGCGTACCGAGTTAGATATCACGTTTATGATAGCTGAGAACTGTCAACAATTCGGAACGCTCGTGAAAGAAAAAAATATTTCCTGGAACTGACTTTTGAACTTTGGCTAATCTAAAATACGTAACAACTAATTTGCCAAAGATATAGGCGCTGTTGCGTTTTCTGGGTATATCTATATTTGTGTGACTTTGACTTTGAATACTTGTTGTTTGTTACTTGTTTCAATACTACAAGAACTATTGAATAACAAAAAAGTAATGAACAGTGAATACATTTTTCACCTTACTCCCATGTGACGGTAGCGAAACGGCCAAGCCACATATTTTGACTACGGTGTGTAGAGTTTGTGAAGTTAGGGCTTGTACAGTAAGTGCATGTAGAGTTATAAGCTTGGCTCTACATGAGATCTGATGACTTTTTGACAATACGAGCCATATGTCTTGGCGGCAACATTTTACCATGGATTTAATATACAAACAGGATTGAGCTCTTGGGCCAAAAACGCGAGCAGAGAGAGATAACGCATACCGAGGCTGTTTATCCCATTCTAATAGGGTGACCAAACATTTTTATAACGAACAGGAAAGTTGGATTTGAGAGATAATTTGTGTCCGGTTGACACTTCTTCTTCCTAGTCGTGCACTCTTGGCAGAGTGGTCGTGGTCATTGTTAGTCCCTTTCGCGCACAATCGCTGCATTGCAAAGTTCCTCCAATTTTGTCTGTTTGTGGCGTTTTGACACTAGTTGATTTCAAATTATTGTTTGTATTACAAAAATATTAACATTATGTTACTTAAAATAGTGAAATAATAATTTATAGAAAAAATAAGAGATAAAACCATAATGAAAAACTATAGATATCGAGATACTTTTTCGCGAAAACCCATTATTTGAAACTGAACATTGTTATGTTCTATGTGGGTGTTGAATCGTGTACGCACGATTAATCAAGATATAAATTTCCAATATTAGCTGACCTCTCATTGTACAGAAATCCTATACAATGCGAGATCAGTTTATACTGGAAATGTATAGCTTGATGTGTAGCCGTGTATACCCATGTTTTTGAGAAAAGTTATGATTAATTTTTGAGTTACGTTTTGTGTCGAATCATCAAATATTACGTATGAATAGGCAAGGGTGCATGCAGAATTTCGTTCTGGGACCACGGCTTTTCCCCTTGCTCTTTTTTCAGTTTGCTCTACAGAGCTGTTATTTGGGAATTAAAATATAGCAAAGGGAAATAAAACTCGAATGTGCTTGACAAAGTAGGTATTTATTAAAATTAAACACGGCTAAACAAAATTGTTTTATTTAGTTTCTGCCTTAGGCCAATCTCACTGCCTAAGTTTCTGAATGCATTACATTTCGCGTGGTGGCGCGAATAGGTACGAATTATTAGCCAATGCTTTTACTAGTTACAGTTTTTGCGGTTCTTCATCTGTTATGCATTGGAAAGGATGCGGTGGAATAATAAGATGTTTCAATCTTGTGGAAAACATTTGTTTTAATCGCATCAAAATTGCATTTTTGCTTCATTTCTTCTTTCGATGGAAAGCTGTAACAAACATAAAAAATAATGCTATTTCAATTATGCGATACATAGGTACAAATTATTTATACAATAGGTACACATTACAACACACAATAAACATTATACTTAGTTTTAAAAAGAATTACACTAACTTTAGTGTCTTCCGTCTACAATTTTTTTTAATAAACCATGGTCAAACTACTTATGACTCACCATTGTTAGTAAATAAAATCATCGTTATTCCTTACTTGTGAAATAAAATCCCACAACCAGCACATGATTCACTTTTACATGTCTTGATACAATTTTTTTTCACCATTTTCACGATAAAAAGTATAAACAAAATGCGTTTCCACAAAACAACAGAAAAAGTCGCCATGTTGCCATGACACCACTGTACGTGGATTACGTAACTTTATTGCAATGAAATTCTGATTGAAATAACCTCTGAATCGGTAGAAATATTACAAAATCGGAAATGGTTCCATTCCTAATGAACCACTGTTTGTATTTGCAGTTATCAGAACTTAAAAAAGTTACCAGAAAACCGCTATATTGAACCGATTTCAATTCGAAAATGATTGAAATTTAGTTACGTAATCGCCCCACTGATATCAGATTTCAGTGCTACCAGAATAATTTTATGATAGCTACCAAACAATCATATTATTTTGATTATTTTACTTAAATACAATTATTTATTATTATGTACAGATGTAAACCTACAAAATAAAATGATTTAAAACTAGTTTAATAGCAAAAAAATATTTATACGTAATATATTTTACTTGTTGTGGTGAAATATTTTCTACCATCTTTAACATTTTTATCTTTTGGCAATTGAGGAAAAGGGACAAACGGCCTCGGTTCGGGCTATCTCTCTCGGCTCGTTTTGCCTCGGCTAAGATAACTAACAAAAGTAAACCCTAAAGTGCAAGACTTATGGTTTATTTTTGTATGATAAAATTTTTGGAGAGTTCAATCCTGTTTGTATATTAAATTCATGCATTTTACAAATAAATGTTTTTGGTGGGATCAATATTACTTTACATACACAACAGTACAGTAAGTGTCATACGCCTCATCTGTATTTTTTTACCGACTTCAAAAAAAGAAGGAGGTTCTCAATTCCGGTGTTTTGTTTCTTTTTTTTGTTTGCTTTAAAATAATAAAACATAGGTGTTGAAAATGTCCTAAGTATTTTATTAAGTAACTTATTATTTTTATTTAGGGATTATGACTTTTTATCTATCCATCGTACGATCGCTCAAAACGTCTGGCAACACTTGTATGTCTGTCAATGTCAAATTGTATTTAAACCGCGCTCTTTCATTTTCAGTTTGCTTCTCGAAAAATATAATTTTAAATACTTAATTGAAAGCAATAGCTATGCAGGCCTTTCTCAAAACTGGTAAAATATCAGCATCAGACAAACCCTCTACGTCTGGTGTGAAAACGACCAAAAAGAAGCCGCCAGCTCCATGGGTGGAAAAATAGTAAGTACCTACATTCATGAATCAAGTTTCTTTGCTGTTTTGGTGCATTCATGTAATAAAAATACTGTATCTGTATTACTTAGCCGCCCAAAGACGATTGACGACATAGTAGACCAAGGAGAAGTGGTGCAAGTGCTGAGGGAATGTTTGTCTGGCGGGGACTTGCCACATTTGCTGTTTTACGGGCCTCCGGGTACTGGCAAGACGAGTGCTATACTTGCTGCCGCCAGGCAACTATTTGGAGACATAGCACGTGACCGTGTCCTTGAACTGAACGCATCTGATGAAAGAGGGATTCAAGTTATCAGGGACAAAGTAAAGACATTTGCGCAACTTACTGTCAGCAGTGTCAGACCAGAGTAAGTATTGATGTGGTAAGAAATAACTTACTATTTTGATTTGTTTTTCGATGCTAGAATCCTTGTACCTTCATAAGATTAGATATAACTGACACATTGCAAGTGTAGCTATCAGAATAAACCAGTGCATACTTATAGATAGATTTTCAACATGAGTGTAGTTATTAGCTGTATTGATATGTTTCAATTGTTATATCATTTACTATGAAATTAGGTGTCTCACTTTATTAAGATTTTTTCCATAATCATTTCTTTTCCTACTTTACTAAAATGTATTATTATCACATTTACTAACAGAATGCATCTCAATGTTGTCAATGTATAAAATAATACGACAATATGCCGCTGTTGATGACAGTTTTTACTTGTATACAATCAATACATCTCCCGGCATACTATTTTCTATACTACCACAAGGAAGGGCATTCTGTAATGTAGTGGGCACCACAGATATAAGTTCTACCTTTTAACTGACATATTACGATGTTAAAAATTCATGCAATGTATGTATTGTATTGTATGAAATTTTGTAGTAACATACCACAATCAACCAGTGATGAAATACTGTCCATCAACATGTTTGTTAAACTTTTGTAAAACCTTATTTTCAAAACTTTATTTTGGTCTCTAAAATCCCATCAATGAGTTTGTTGAAGAACTTACTTCATTACTTTATTATACTGCATTTAATTATGGGATAATTAAATGCAGTATAATAAATAAAAATTATTAAATCCGACAGGCCAGTTGGGCTATCTCTAGCTGCAGGTTGGGGGTTCGATTCCCACACAGTACATGCATTTGTATGTATGAACATGTCGGCAATGGTTTTGTCAATGATGATTCTGCCAGTGTCTTTGCTCACAGTAACTTTCGACATAATGTGTGCCCGTAAGGTTAAGCTCTTATCTGATAATATTGTGCGAGATATAGAGGAATGCATTGTGCAGGTACACTGGCAAGCAGCATAAATTTACATTGTAGATTATTTTCATTTATTGTCTCGCTCCCCTCTCCAGTCCCCGCCCCATCACCAGAGACCTAAAATTTGGCTACCCTGCAGTTAACATTGTGTGCCAAGTTTGCCGGTTACAATATACCTTATGTTAGAATCATTTTGTTTAATTTACAAGCTATAAAACAAGATTAAAAAGAAATACTTAATATAAATAAATGAGTTCATCATTTTAGTGGTCGACCATGTCCTCCGTACAAGCTCGTAATCCTGGATGAAGCAGACTCGATGACGACAGCGGCGCAGGCCGCGCTGCGTCGCACGATGGAGCGCGAGACTCGCACCACGCGGTTCTGTCTCATATGCAACTATGTCTCCCGTATCATACCACCAATTACTAGCAGATGTTCCAAGTTCCGTTTCAAGCCACTTGCTAGGGAAAATGTTATTAAGAGGTAAGTTCATTATTTACTTTTATAGTATTTACTGCAAATTAATCAGACAAAAGGTGCAAAACATAGATATAATGTTAGCTATCAGATATGTTATACGAATCATCTGTGCCCTAATGCATGGTTGTATTATGAAAAACCGGCCAAGTGCGAGTCCGACTCGCACACTGAGGGTTCCGTGTAATATTAACTAACTCAACTTTGCTATGAAAAAAAAAACGCCCAAAAATATTGAATGAAAGGTAAATTGCGGTTTACGATTTATGACGTATTAAAAAAAACTACTTACTAGATCTTGTTCAAACCAATTTTCGATGGAAGTTGCATGGTAATGTACATCATATGTATATTAGTTTTATCATTCTCCTATTTTAGTAGTTACAGGGGGGGGACACACATTTTACCACTTTTGAAGTGTCTCTCGCGCAAACTATTCAGTTTAGAAAAAAATTATATTATATCATTTTTGAAGACCTATCCATAGATACCACAAAAGTATGGTTTTGAAGAAAAAAGAAATGAGTTTCTGTTCAAAGTATGGGGAACCACTAAAATTTATTGTTTTTTGCTATTTTTGTGTGAGAATCTTAATGCGGTTCACAGAATACATCTACTTACCAAGTTTCAACAGTATAGTTCTTATAGATTCGGAAAAAAGTGGCGGTGACATACGGACGGACAGACAGACAGACATGGTCCAATAGTATCCATAAGTTTTTTGCCATTTGGCTACGGAACCCTAAAAATGGTGGCTCGATATATTTGCTTCTGTGTGTACTTAAATTAATGGTCATCAATTGAATAATAATGGTTATCCACATTTCTAATTAATATGATTCATATAAAATTTTAATTATCAATATAAAAAAATATACCGAAAAGTTCTTCAAAAACAGCCAAGGAATAGCAGCTCTACTTGCAGGTTACGTGAGATCTGTGAAGCGGAGAGTGTAGACGTTGGCGAGGGCGAAGTCCTGCACCAAGCTGTGGACACGTGTGAGGGGGACCTCCGACGAGCATTGACCGCACTACAGTGTTGCCAGCGGTTGCTTGGAAAGGTCACCCAAGAAGGACTTATTGAGGTAACAACACCAGCAAAATGGCTTTCTTTGCTTTATAGCAATCGTTTATACGATTTGTGTATAACAGACATAGGAAGTAACATTATAGACAAAATAACATATAACAATACATTATCCTGCTGGTACTGATTAGATTTGTATAATATTCAAAAACAAAATAAAAAAAAGAAAACAAAAAGTCATTTATTCAGTTTAGGCCCTAGTAAGGCACTTATGAACGTTACATTGGTACATACAGTTGAATTTACCACCGGTTCGTATAACCAAACTTAAACTGAGAAGACTCCGGCAAGAAACTCGGCTAGGCTTTTTTTTGTGGAAGATCTTTTAGAATTACAGCTTTTTTTTCCAAATACTTATACAATACATATATATTATTATTATGCTTATTCATACAATTGTCACTTAGCCAGGGTGATGCAAGTGCAGAGAGAAGCTACTACAACCATATATTCTTGTCTTCCACGTAATGAGCCACCTTATAGTAGGCTTTGTCAATTAACCTCTGCTTTATGAAATCCTTGAATTTATTATAAGATATTTTAGTTACTTCGAGTGAGATTTTATTATAGAATCGAACGCAGTTTCCGAGAAAAGACTTATTAGCTTTAAATAACCTGAATCTAGGTGTCACAATTTTATCTTTATTTCTTGTATTATTAAATTTAGGTTCAGCACACTAAATCACATAAGTAAAAACATGTTATGTATAGAAGGGTAAAAAAAGTTATGTTATGTAACTACTTAGCAGCTGCTTACTTGGAAGCAGTACTTCTAATACGGGCAAAATTTATAAGTTAAAGTCCAGCCCCATACGGAGTTCTGCTGTCATCTGTGAGCGGGGGCACCTGGATACCAGTTTGGGCCTTTAGACTCGGTTCAGCCACGTGCCCTTAGCAGTTTAGAGCCCCTTAGTCTGAGGAGAGACTTTGTATCCTAATGTGTGTTCTGCTGCTTGTACAATGGACAGTGTTCTGAAGAATTATTTGATCTGATAACACAGCTACCTTTTACCATCGCAACTCGCTATCGAAGGGGAATCCATCTTCACATATCGAAACCAAAATGGTCTCATACTGTGCGGTTTCAAAGGAGCTTCCTATCGCGTACGCTCAGGCTGTGGAATGAGCTCTCCGTCTTGGTTTTCCCAAAGGAGTACAGCATGGGGTTCTTCAAAAAGGGTGTGAAGAGATATTTTCTGTGTCGACAACGCGCGAGTGATACCACTGGTGTTGCAAGCGTGATGCCATATGCTACGGAAACTGCTTATCATTAGCCGAGCCGTACGCTTGTTTGCTACCTTAGTAGTAAACAATCTGAAAAACTCATGAACATTCAGTTACAATAATTGGTTGAAAATAAGTCAGAAAGTTCTTACTGTTAGAAATACCTCGAATTTTAAAAATTACAAGATCAATTTTCTATGAGCACCACCTTAGAATGGTTCGGACCAAAGTATGGCAAACCTTCTCCCATAAAAGCATTTATGTATTTGCACATCCAACTATGGCTATGTTCTTAATCAATGCGATTACCATTGATCAACATTGTAATTTGTATATTTTTTTGCTAGGTGACTGGCCTGGTGCCCGAAAAACTGGTGAACGAGTATCTCAGCGTGAAGAACTACAGTGAATTGGAGAAGTTTGTTGAAAAGTAAGTTTATCTGTTTCGATTCAAATTATTTACCAGATGGGCTATGACTTAAACTGGCATAAGCTGATTCAGTAAAGAATGGGTACCTATATAAATTGCGGCTTGTAAGTACTTCAAAAGCATGGCAAAATATACTGTGGTATTTTCTCACAATTTAGGGCTGGACAAAGATTATTTCGCACTACGATTTTCCCGCGTTCTAGAGAGATATAATACGGAAACATATTCTAGAAATTAGTTTTCTTAATATCGCCAGTAGATCGCAACAGTTTAATCGCGTACAGTATTACCCGACTAATATGGCTTACCGATGTACTTGCGCAGAAGATACATTTTCAGGGGAACGCTATTGGTCGGCAGCTGCCGCCATGTTAGCGCGCGCCGTGCGGAGGGGCGTGACTTGCGAGTGAGACGGAAGTAACAGCTGCAGTGCATTATGATCCTTATAGTAGTGATCAAAGGTTGATTGTAAGTTTTAAGCATTCTTTCGTTAATCTTCGGGCCATACTTTCTTTTCTGTGCGAACGAAGATTCACGACGCGCCATATCAGTTGGGTACTACTGTACATAAATGATGATATACATGTCATCTGCCAAAGCTGATCAAAACCATAGTCCACCGGACTCAGTGCAGATAACGTTCTATGTCTTTCAATTTTCTTCATAGTATTCGATGAAGTTTCCTTGCGATGTTTTTCTTCACCTTAAATCCGTAAGTTGGGACAACCTTCAGTCTCAAGACCGGCTCTTAAGAGGGCATTACCGTCAGGCCGTCTGCGTACGTTTTTATTATTATTGTCGCGAGGATAGCGCGGGTGTCTAGGTGTGACGACAATAGTTTTAAACCATTTTGATGTAAACCCTAAAACCATTTAGCTATGTTTAATTTAAGAACTTAACAGATTGGTGCCGATTCTTTGTAAATCGCACTATATCATTTTAATAATAATTATAAATTTATTTATTATCTCTTTCACAAAAGGTTTTTTATATACTACTTGCTAGTTTAATAACATAAAATAAAGAAAACCTGTTTTGTGAAAGACTGGTGCATGAGATAGTTTTATAAAAACCTGTATTACAGGTCACATCATATCTCTTTCTTACAAGCATTATTGAAAAAGGATAGAACATATTTAAAGTTGTCAAATTAGTCATTGCCGTTTTCATTTAATGTAAATAGATGTACCCAATATTTATGGTGACTAAATTGATGTTGAAAACAAGCAATTGGACTAATTTCACAGGACTACATTTCTTACATCCTTTTCTTATGTTCTTTGTTAGAAAGAGATATAGTGAAACTTAATTAGTTATTTGTGTTATTAATTTCAACAAGTCAAAATCCATTGAAATGTTGTTCAGTTTTTATATTTTTAGTTTACGGAAATATCACAACCAAAGTTTAGATAGTTATTGGATGGTTTTTATTCGTTGATTTACAAAGTTAGAATATATTTCCCATTTGAATGGAACTGGCTCGCGGTAATGTCCTCTTAATATAATGATACTGAGTACAAATAGTTACTTTTATACCTATACGTGTAGAAGAGACGTTACCTATATAAATGATGCTGATAAACTCATCATGTGGTTTCGCTGTAAGCTAGTTAAGTTACGCCCACACAAACCGATCCATCTTCGGTTTCAAGTAATGTTGCGTCTATTTATTGTAGAATGTAGGACGATACTAGTTTTTTTTGTTTATTTGGTTGATTGAGGAAGTACTGTAGAGATTTTTGTGGTCGTGGGAAGTGTTGTTTAAGAGGCGTTACAAACGTTATGACCGTTATTATGAATTTTATAAAATAACGTTTATATTAAATCACTTATGATCTAATCTTATTTGAAAACCTGTTCTGCAATGTTGCGATATGTATCTTTTGGACTCACAGCCGTGTATGTTATTATTTCGTTCCTAAAAGCTCATTTACTTTTCTGATTAATTTATTTACTTATTCCATCCAATAACGCGCACGCGAAGTAACGCGACAATGACCATTCGCGGGCCCTGATTGGATGAAATTTATTAATGGTGTTCTTTACGATTACCACCAAAGTTACGCGGTAGAGCCTCTGTATTTCATGTACTGCTATGAAAAACATCTTGAACCATTTAACTATTATCATGAATCTAAACAAAACTCTTGTTTCAGTTTCCTAATGGAGGCATACTCGGCATCTCAACTGCTTGAGCAACTAAGCGCTACCGTAGTCAATGCTGGTCATCTCACTAACAAACAGAAGTGCGCCATCAGCGAGAAAGTAGCTATTTGTTCGCATCGACTACTGGACGGAGGCGCCGAAGTGATGCAGCTCACAGACCTCGGATGTACCATCATAATGGCCAACAACAACCCATGATGTATGAATTAGTTTATTAATTTGTTAATTTTTATATAAGTTGTGTCTCGATTCCAATTTCCTAAATAATGTCTCGATATTGTGGTTAAATAAGATTGCTAAACTATCATCGATATGATTGTGATCATCAGATTGTAATAAAACCTTTTTATATTGAAGAAATCTTGTTTATGTTAATGTGTGCTCGGCACACGGCTACTCTCATTCATAATTCGTCTGTCGTTGAAATTCGCAGTGTGCGTACTAGCTCGGTCGCCGTCGCTTTGAAGTACTACCATCATGTCTGCAGTTTACGCGCGCGTTCATTTCACTTCCGCCCGCCGTCGGTTGAACGGACGGCCGAGTAGGAAAGAAAGAAAATAACGTTCTTATAGAAAAGATAATATCGGGCGAGTTGCGTGGCGGCGGCGGCGGCGCGGGGCGGGTGGGGGGTGGGGGATGGCGCTGCGGTCCCTTGGCCCCCTCCAGTCCACGTCACGGTTTGCGCGCGCTCGGCGCTGATTGGCCGGCGCCGCGCTGCCGCGTCCCCTCCCGCCGCACGTGCAGCGTCTAGATTTCCAGATTTCAAATCTCGACCGTTTATTTGGTAGTGAGCGGGCAGAGTGCGCGGGTCGCGCTACGTCGCGGAGCCGCTAGCAATAAATGATAGTTTAAAAAAACACGACAACGTGCTCGTGAACGGTTCGGTGCTACAACGTGACATCGCTAACGTTCAGTGCGTGCAGTGCGTCCGCGGCGGGCTCGACGCGGCCGGTGCGCCGGTCGTCGACGGAAAGGTCAATTTCTTTCGATGAGTGGAGGTTTAGTGCATGTTTTTAACTCATCATGACTAGATCCACACTCATCCATGGAAGTTGCGAGGTTCTTCGCTTCTGGAGTGCATCATCCGGCGTCGGAGTCGGCGGGACGAGGCGGTGTTCGTGAGCCGGTGATTACGGGCGGGTATCATTACCGGTGCGCCGTAATGATACGTTGAGCGCGCCAGGTACGCGCTCTAACGCTAAGGTAACCTCCGCGTCTCTACCTGCTCGGTACCTGCCTGCGTCCGCGCCTCCCAAAATAATGTCGTTTAGGTACACTTCGCGTCGCCGTTTAACTATTGCTTATTCAGAGTGAGTTTTTGTGGTATTTTTCTATTCAACAAATTTTATAACATATTTTTTTTGCATTTAAGTCACGGTTTCTACGTGAGTATAATTTCAAGAATGTGGTAGGTAATATTTTTTGGTTTTATAAAGTTAAGGTTATCAGCGTCATACCAAAAGCTCACGTGCGGGCGGGGTGAGCGGTCGGGTGGCGGGCGCGGGACGGGACGCAGGGAGGTAAGGAAGGAGCGGCAGATAGCGGCGCAGGCGCATCTGCTCCTTCTGAGAAAGGCCATTGTGGCGGTCCCGGAGTGGTCAGTGCAGTGACGTCACGGGCCGGGGCCGACAACCTTCCCCCGTCTCTACCCGCCGGTTTTCCTACACACAGCTTAGAGGTACATCTGACGTAGTTTTTCGAAACATTTCTGCGTCCGTACACGTTTTATACAGTCGTAAAACCTAAATAAATATGAGGTCTCGAAGAATTTTTAATCGTAAAAAAGTTCTCGCCGGTGCGGTGGGTAAAACCGATGATGAGATTTCGAAGTGCCAAATTACAAACGTGTTCACTGAAGCATCAAATTGTAAATTTTCTATAGGTATAACATTTCCTCCTTTCGATTTGCAAGTTGGTAATTTTGTATTTGTGCACAATATTTATCTAAATTATTCTCGGTATTAATGTTTCATTTTGTAATTATTTTCCTTGATGCGGTTATGAAGGAAAATAACAATCTTGTTCGATAACGCTCTTATTGGTCTCCATCCAGTTTTTGAGGTAAAAAATCATAGAATACGCCGAATACATAAAGTATTGATACCCAGAAATCTCTATCTCAAAACCCCACAAAAGCAATTTCCCAAAATCCCGGCGAGTAAATTGCTCTGTATCCATCAAAAGAGTCCGTTCTCTATTATTTCTATGTTTTTATGGCTCGCAGAGCAGCTTAATAGTGTTCCGGGTAGTGAGTTTAGTGGGGCAGGTACCCATAGCCAGGTAGAGAGAATAAAAGAGTGGTCTTAACAAAAAAATAATTATGTAAGCCTCCGCTTGCTAGCCCGCCGCCCGCCATTCGTTTTGTTAAAGTGTAAATTAGACATTCGAATCGTTTAGGTCAGTTTTCTTGGCTGCTCGAACAACAAATTGGCGCATTCGTTTATTGCTTTTTCAACTGCTTTTTAAAAGCATTTCTAGTCAAAATAATTAGTCGTGTTAATTTGAGTTATTAGTCGGCACTAAAACAACAGCCATATTTGATTTGGTCCTCGACCGTGAAGTTACACACATATCTGTCATGTTTGCCGGTCGTTAATGTGCCCGTATATCAATTGTTTTGTTTATTGTCGACGCTGAATAATTAATGAATGGGCTATATTTTTATCATGGAGGAAAATGTTCAGGAAGTTAACCTCATCTGCCTAACATTCCAGAAAACATGACGGTTTGCATAATGGTACCGTAAACACGTTTGGAATCTACTTGATCTTCTTATCCAGTTTCGACCTCAAGAATTTATTCAGCATATATTGACATTTACATTTAACGAAAATAGTTTCGAATATGTTACTTACAAAAGAGAGCTGCAATAATAATAGGAGACAAATCATCTTGGTAATGTTTTAAAACATTATGGATGCATAATATCTGCACGCCTTTTTTTCTAGTATCATTTGTATCACACGTATACCTTAGTTAATCCGGCTCGAAGGACCATACAATTTAACAAAATGGATGGTCTGAAAGTTATCATCAGGCGGATCTAAGACTAAGAGCCGCACTCAGAAATGTTAATTAAAATTTATTGTGACTGATTCAAGTATCTCTATCTTTGTTTATTTAATAAGTATAGATTCAGTTTATCTAAAGCTAATAAGTCTTTTCTCGGGAATTGCGTTCTATTTTATAATAAATTCCCACTCCAAGTAACTAAAATGTCTTATAATACAAAGATTTTATAAAGCAGAGGTTAATTGACAAAGCCCATTACGTGAAAGACAAGAATATATGGTTGTAGTAACTGGAACTACAACCATTTCTTTGATTTGGAACAAAAGCTGCAATTTTAAAAGATCTTCCATAAAAAAAGCCTTGCTGAGTTTCTTGCTGGAGTCTTCTCAGTTTAGTATATTTCGAACCGGTGGTAAATTCAACTGTATGTACCAACTTAACGTTCATAAGTGCCTTACCAGGGCCTAAACTGAATAAAATACTTTTTGATTTTGATAGAAAAGGCAGGAGTAGATTTTCAATAAATATATTTACACAGAATACAGAAGTATGTTTCAATGGCGTAAATTATTAGAAAAATCGACGACGATAATAATTCTCAAAGCGTATAAATCTAACGATAACGAGTGACTTTGCGAGTTGTCTCGCACTGTTATTCCCATGAATTGTGAAGTTATGGTATAATGTCGTATGGGTGCGCACGACGAGGCTATTTTTTTGTCGTGTAAACACGGCTCTTCCGCGTTAGCTGGGCCGTGCGAACCGAGGGTCGAGGGAACGCCGACCTAACGTAAGTTTCCTTTGTTTAACGCATTAGCGTAGCTCGCAGTTTGCACCGGTGTGCCATGTCGTCCCGGTGCGCTGTGCGAATGAAACGAAAGTACCTACGCTTTCTACCTCTACTTTTGTTCTTGAATGGAATCAGATTTTCACGTTGATGTGTGTATGATCGTTTAGTATGGATACGCGTGTTTTTAATTATGATGTAATTTTTGTGTGTCTCCTCTCTATGCGTCTCTTTCTGGCTTAGGTATAGATATGGACTCTCAAAACTGACATCTCAGCGTGTCCTTATTTTAGGTATCAGTTTTGTGGGCTTAGGTTAGGAGTTTAGGTGCAAAGTATCTAAATCAAAGAAATCAAGGCAGTTACAACAATACAGAAAAACTTAAGCATTTATAATATAAGTAAGATTTCACTATACGCCGATTAAGTCACATAAATAAATTATGCAGTTGAGACAGGAAATCAATTCAGGAAATTATAAAACTTTCCATTATAAATTTTATTAGTCTGTTGTTATATAGTAAAAAACGCAAGGAAGTCTCAGATTAAGTAATATATTAGAAAATGGTTGCAGTACTTAATAATAAAGATGGCAAGAAATGAAATCAAACATCTAGGGTAGTGGTTATGTTAATTGATTGTGAAGAAAGATGGAGAATACTAAATATTTACGAATAACTCTTAACAAAGTACTCACTTTGTATGACAATGATAGAAAGTTGGTCGATTGAGATTGGTACATTTTGGACCATTTCTACACTATTTTCGGAATTGAAATGGCATTTATAAGTAAGCGTTTAATCTGGCTAAACTGTCAAACTGGCAAAAAAATTAAAATAAAAGAACTGGCATACATGTTTGTAAGGACATAATAGATATGACATTGGTTACTGGAACACGCATATTGCTTCACCATAGTATTTTAGCAGAACCAAATGTATTTGAAACGAACTGATGAGACGAGAAAATGTTGCCGCTCAAAAGCAGTAGCCGCCTTGATTGTCGCCAATTAGTTGTAATAACGGCCCTCGGTCGGCCGCGGTCGGATAACGCGCTGTAATTTGTAGGCGAACATCGAACACGGCTCACGGGGACTGTGAACAAGATTTATGTGTGAAATGTTCGAGGTCGATGGCTCTCCTCGCTACTGGATTTCGTTTAAACGCACCGAGATGCCTACCCATGGAACTGGAGCGAGTCGATCTGGTTTATCGAGTGTCGCTCACATTTTATGGACTCCGTATACTGCATCGAGCGTGCATAATGTTATGCAAACTGTTCCGTATCGTGATTGATTCGGTAATGAACTTTTATTGATGTTTATTGTGAGGCACGTTAGACTGATGATACTTCCTGATGCTCATATTTTTGCTCTTTTTACGTCCACGTACACAACAAAATTACTCGTATAAGGTATGTTATTTCCCATAGCCCATACTTCTTTCGTCGTCACTATAATTAGTTATGCCTATTGTACGTTGTTTTACGCAACAGAAGCATGAATCATACAGTCAGTCGTTACTGAGTTACAACACCACAGTCGAATAATATAGTTTGTGTTAGCAGTTTCCCATCGGGCATCAATTTGGTGGAGCTCGAATCGAATATCATAACAAGTAATTAGGCTTGGATCGTGTTACTGATTACTCGGCGATCTCACGTTTCAGCGAATTTGATGTAATGCTATTTCTAAAATCTGTTTTCAATAAATACGATGTGTCATACATTTTGCCGTTTCATTTCGACTTCCATGCATCACTTATCTTTATTGAATAAACCATGTCGGTTTGATTGAATATGAACATTTTCAGGGTTAAAATGAGAAGTAATAAACTACGCCTGTCTATGTTAGCTGGTTGTGTAGTCAACAATTGACTGCAAACCTGCAAATCTTGCAAGCGAGTGCAACGACCAAAGCTAGCCTCATACCTCAAGGGCAGCGAAGCGAACTGCCTATCCCGGGATCCTGTTTACGCGCATTCGAATCCAATTTTCTTTGAAGGCGGTCTGCAATCTGCAATCATTATTTTTGCAAAGACAAATCCATTTCTGCCTGCGGTACGTGACTGTGGGGTAATGAGAGCTAATGGCAGGTGAGCTGTCATTAGGCGGTGCGGTGCGGCGCGGCGCGGCGCGGATCGCGGTGTCAGCTCCGTGCCGTGCCGTGGCCCGCGATCGCGATACATCCACCTCGCAATTCTACACCGCGCACCGGAGCGGGCGCGGGCGGCGCGGTCACGATTGCCGTCAGCTAGTGACACCACAATCATTATTGCACTTTTATGTTCAATTCGCTGGCTGGTTATAAATAACAAAAGACGATTCATTTTTTGCAATCCTCAAATTATCAGTCTCGATGCATGCTAATTGCCGTGTAATAAAAACTTTACTTTTCTTGCTTAATTTCATTTTAAGAGCCCGTGTCGACACTAGAGCAAATTATTTTGTCATAAAATTAACCATGTCAATAAAATTACGCACTGAAATAGTTGCCTAATTGTTGCGTGTCTCATAACACCATGTTAAGCGCAGTTGTAGTAGAAATAATCGAAGATGGTAAAGTATGATGATATTTTGTCAATTTTTGTCACACAAATTAGATATTTCAGGAGTAACATTTTAGATATTTATAGGTAGGTACCTACCAATAGTAACAGTAATGTATATAACGATCAAAGATGTAACAAACAACCGATATATTAAGAGTTAATAATATAATGAGTTATTATCTAGCAACTGCATAGTATGCAATGAAAATGAGCAATGATTATACACAAGTTAATGTACACTAGAGACGTTTTAATGAACGATGGGAGGTTTTACAGACAAATATTGCTCCCTTAGACTGTAAACTAGCAGCAGCAACGAAATGACTACATTAGCACGTACACACGGCAACACATCAAGCTATACATTTCCAGTATAAGCTGATCTCGCATTGTATAGGATTTCCGTACAATGAGAGGTCAGCTTATATTGGAAATGTATAGCTTGATCTGTAGCCGTGTGTACCTTACCGACTATGTTGCACTTACGAGCTATGAAATCTTTATAGCTCTTAATTCAAGTGTTCAAGTGCTTAAGTAATCGAAGCGTTCTTATAAACATTAAAACTCATAAAGAGTCCAATATTTTGATAGCAATAAACGCAGTAATAAACGCGTCTGCATTTCTTAACGTTGGCGATTGTGCGTGAGATGGTTACCAATATAATAAGCTCGGTTGGTTAGGTTTTCTAAGTAACTGCGAGCTATAAAAGCTATAAATATTTTCAATAAAGGACCGGTACATGTGCTCCTTATCTCGAATCCTGAATCCTTTGTGGCGTACTTGATACGTGAGCGGCATGTAACGCGACACCACCACGTGCGGTGCGCGTACGCAAAACGTCGGATAACAACCGACGTGTCTTATTACCTTCGAATTTTACGAGTGATAAAGGATTCTCATATTATTATGCACACACTACATCATACCAGTTCAAAGTACCCGATAGTGACGACAAAGAAATCATAGAGTAATATCGTTGGACGTGTGAAACTGCGTCTCAGTAGTTATTCGATTCGTTGTACACGTGCAGATTATCTCCGCACGGCCTTAATGCCAATATCAACGATTAAGAAGGACGCTAGTTGGAATGAAATGTATCGTTAACTGGGGCACAATGTCCGTTCTATTGGTCGTTTGTTTATAATCACGACAGCCGCCGCCGCCGCCCGGTTGGTTATGTGAACGAGAACTGTGTTCATTCACGCGACCACCATTCACCGTGGATACCTTGAAGTTATTGTACTGTGCACCTGCACCTGCGCTGGGCTCTCTAGCAAAGCCATGTAAAATTTACCATCGTTTTATAGTAATTTTAATGTTAGCACGGAAGTCATTAATGTGGCAAGGTACGCCATTGGAAATAAAATAATTACCGATTCTCATCTCCGTAGAACTGAATTCTGTTCGAGGTGTTGCGTCCCCAGCTCACTCTGTCCCAAGGACACTCCTCTCAGTGCCGGATGTTTCTTCAAGAGTATCATCACCATGATACCTAAGGTTTGTATTTTGATTCGGTCTACAAATAAAAATTGCTAGAAATCCTTAGGTACACACGGCTACAGATCAAGCTATAAATTTCCAGTATAAGCTGATCTCGCATTGTATAGGATTTCCTTACATTGGGAGGTCAGCTTATACTGGAAATGTATAGCTTGATCTGTAGCCGTGTGTACATCGTATTTGCAAATCTGATATGTAGGTTAATATAATTTGAGGTTTCTGTAGCTTTTCAAGGGAAACGTTTGACCTGCCTAAATATTTCATAGGAAAGTAAGCGATTAGTTTAATTACTACCTAATATAAATTATTATTATGTTCTTATGCATCTGATGCAATGGACATTTAGGTAACTACGTTTATTCATAACTTGCTTAGATATACATTTATTATATATATTTGAAGCAACTACCTATATAGCAAGTATCTATTGTAACGTGCATAAGTCTTATGAAATAAATTATTATTATATGGGAAACGGTAGCTTGAATACAAACTACTATTTTTGACGTAGGTAATCAACGGAAACAAATCGTAAGTATACTTATTTGTAATACAGATTATAGAAGTAGACATACGTACAATTATGGTATAATATTCTAGCTACATATTCAATTGAACGGATTAATTGGCGTGCAGTGCGCGACTGATCCACGGTCTGCTATGGTTGTTGGTCGTCGAGCGCTATTTTATGTATACATGTAATGTAGCTCTTGTCGCCGAGTGCTATTTTATGGATGCTACCTAAACCTATTGTAATATTACCTTATAAATTACAGCCAACGTAAGTATTTTGGGATATAGGATTATATCGCTGACTATTGTTCCAGTTCGAACATGCGAATCTGACGATAAACTTTGTATCGAATATATTGGCAAGTAGGTACCTACATAAACTACTGATTAGGCGAGATCCATACATTGATTTGTACAATGAAATAAAACATTTTAGAGAGTTTTGAATCACTTCCAATGTTGAGATTACATTACCAGCAACATATACTTATTTGAAATATTTTATAAACCTCGCAAAACATAACAACAATATTATGTTGTCGCGATTCGCCGGCATGGCATAGAATGTCGATTTTTATCCCGGGGATCTAAATATATTTTAAATGTCTCAAGTTATTCCTTAGGCACCAAGGATCAATAATAACGTCATTTCAACGTCTCTAAAAATCTTAATTTGTTTGTACACATCTCGCCATGATTCTTTTAGGTAGTAGGGTCATTGCGCTGGTTGGCGACCACTTAGCTACTTGCTAACTTAGGTAAGTCACCACATACCTACGCTTTATACGCGCAAAATAGTAAGCGCCGATGTAAATTGGTCCTAAATAATTATAGTCAAGTATTAAAACAAAGTATAAAACATCACACTTTCATTCATAAATTGAGAAAAATGATTGGAAAAGTGGAAAAATACCGAAAGTGTTAGATAGCGACCACCTATTTCAGTTTACGACCACTAAAAATGCTAGACAGTAACCACTATTTTAGATAATAAAAATTAAGTAATAAAACACTTTTATTGATTTAAAATATTTATTTTTTCCCTTTTTAAATTAAACATGATTAACATAATTAAAAAACTACAGCTACAGCGGCTCGTTGTGGACGTACGTAGGGAATAACAACGAGCAGTGCACACTTAGCAACACTTAAAAGCCACCCTTTAACTCGCTTTTCACCGGCATCCACTCCCAGTACAGGATCTGGTCCTCTTGTTTCGATAGCGTCACATCATGTCTCTTTTTTTATACTGCTAAAGTAGCAAACAAGGGTACTTGATGATAAGCAGGACCACCAGGGAAGAGATTATTGCAGGGTCAGCAACGTGCGGGTTGTTGACCCTGCAATAATCTCTTCACACCCATTTTGAAGAACCCCATGATGTACTTACTCCCTTAGGAAAACCACGGCGGGGAGCTCATTTCACAGCCTGAGCGCCAACGATAGGATACTCGTCTGCTTACTTCTCCCTTCCGCACAGTACGTGACTAGTTAAGATCCAATGTGTGAGGATGGACTCCCAGTCGACGGCGAGAGATACGATGGTAGAAGTAAGCTGTAGGCATTATGTCAACAGTTCTTCAGAATACTGTCCGTTGTATAAGCGGTAGAACAAACATAAGGAGGCAGTCTCTCCTCAGATTAAAGGCCCTAACCTGCTTGTGAGCTCGGGATCGTCAACAATTCTGATGGTACGTCCCTGAACAGAGTCTTAACGCCCAAGCTGATATCCAGGTGCTCCAGAACACAGATGACAGCAGTACTCCATATGGGGCCTTAATTGTGATTTATAAAGTTGTAGTCTTTGCTCCGATGCCGATGAGATGTACTGCTTCGCTTCGCGATATCAGTTTGACCTTATCTTCTAGATGACAAGGATCCTGATGCTCTTCATGATGTTGTGGAACGTGTTGTGGGACGTGGAATTGTGGAGCCACAGTAAATGGGGTTTTCTTAGCGGTGAACGCGCAGGCTTGTGTCTATGTGGGGTTGAAATGGATTAGCTTCGCGTATGGTACGAGGGTTACTTACACGGTCCGTGTAATTAGCTTCCCCTGTAGTGTCGTCGTCAATAGACAGCGTATCATTGATATGCAGGAGGAACAGTGTTGGGGATAACATGGAGCCTTGCGGGACGCCAGCATTCATGTCCATGCTATCGACCATGCTAACTAGCGTCGACGATGACTCGTAAGTATCTGCTTCACCCTGAGTCTCAATAGCGAGTGACCAACGGCGTGTGAGAAACACTCGAAGGTCACCAGCCGTGTGAATGTGTCGGAATTCCGTATTGTCGGTCGCTTAAAAAATCGTGATCCTCTAGGTATCTCAAGAGTTGTGTGGATCACTCGTTCCATCACTTTGGCTGAAAAAGAAGGTGATAGCAATAGAGCTGTAATTCGCCGGGTCTGATCTATCGCCCTTTTTGAGAACTTGGTGCACATGGGTAGTGTTCCACGAAGACTTCCATTTTCGAGTTGGAAAACATTTATCATATTCTTGTTGTCTTTTATTCAGACTCAAAAGACGAGCCAAGCGAAGCGCTACCTTTTCTCGAAGCGCTTCTCCGTTTTTATGAATCCTCATAATTTGGGTTTGGAGTACCAGATAAACAAAATTCTCGATATGATGTAAATAGTGGACTTATTATACATTCAATTGCATAGCTCTTATACTTACTTTAGATTTTATTGATATCTAAAAAAACCCCGATTTCGTCACTGACTCACTGATGATCATCAAAATTCTTATAGTACTTCCTGAAGTCCTAAAAAGCTGGAATTTGGTATGTAGGCTAGTATTAGTACACAAACAACAAAAAAATCTAAAACTTGGAACGTTTACCCCTAACCATAGAGTCCTTAAACTAGGGGTTGGAAGTTTGTATTAGACTTACGCAATTTTTTATGCTAGAGGTCTCAAAATTTATATTGGCACTCCTTGTTATAATACCTACATTATTTTTTTCATGAATTTTAGTAAATCACCCACCACCCTTTAAACAAAGGGATGGAAGTTTATGTGAGTTTTCCCATACAAACATAGTTTCATGCTAAAGATCTGAAAATTATACAAGTAGGTACCTGTACAGACTTTTTATAAAAAAGTATTTTAATAAAAAATACGTGTTTCAGGTTTAAATAAAAAACTCTCAACCCCTAATTGAAGGGTTTGAGAGTTTACAAAAAGAAGTGAAATCCCACCAAAAACATTTTCATGTAAAATGCTTCCAAGATGAGACCTCGCACTGTTAAAAAGTTATCAGATCTCATATAGAGCCAAGATTATAACTCTACACGCCGTAACTCTACAAGCCCTAACTTTATAAACTCTACACCTTACACAAAATATCTGGCTTGGCCGTTTCGCTACCGTCACTGGGCGTAACCTGGATTTAAAACTTTACATAAACTTTGGTTAATATTATGGATATAAGCCTAACTAACATGGACCTCATAGCGACACGGTGATCAGTTAACATCAGATGTATTTTGTGCCGACATCTTAAAAAGTGTTTTTTAAGAAAACTTCCAAAACCCAACATGTAGAAGTACCCTAATGGAGTAGGTAGGTACTTCAACTAATAACCCAATAACGAATATGTGTTTTTCGTGCGCTTCTTACGGGTTGGAAAGATTGGTAAGCCTGATAAAAAAGCCTGCTGGAAGTTTATGTAGATCAGATTTGGAGAGTTCGCATTTTATAAAACGGTTTTTGTATGGGTACATACTTACCTATATTATATAACTATATATTTTCATTTTGTAGCTGCTCAGTACCCCTAGACAAAGTACTTTTCGTTGCGTTTGCGCGAAAAGAAACGCTACAAAATGTATGAGATTGACATTTGGTTACGCTAGGATCTAGCGCATCCTTATGTCAATCTCATACATTTCGTAGCATTTCTATTCGCGCAAACGCAACGAAAAGTACTTTGTCTAGGGGTACTGGACCTTTCAGAAGTGTTTGGAGAACATATTCATGTTTATAGCAATAGTCACCTCTAATAACGCTGAGTAAGTACATACCTACCTACATTACACCTACCTACCTACCTATGTGCCTACATTATACTAATAATACAATAAGTGATAAATAAAAATAAAGTCAGATAAATAAAATAAAATAAATAAACAAATAATAATATATGATCTCCTCTCTCCTATATGTTGTTGTTGTTATTTTTGTTGTGCCCGACAGGGTCCACAATTTTATTTAGACTTAATTTACCACCTAAGGTTTAATATTGATGTGGAATACCAATAAAGAATATGAATAAGTAGAAGAGAGACGTTAATTAAATAAATATTAATTAATAAATATTGTGTAAATATTAAGTTCAGGGCATGGTGCCTCAGTTGCAGCAGGTTTTTTGTTGGATTTATCTGGAGCTGGGTTTTGATATGGCCGTAAATCGTATCTCGTCTTATTATTAAAATAATTACCTATGTAGTTAACAGTAGCTCCCTAAGTGAAACAGTGAAAGCAGTACTCCTTTGTCTCTCAAGGAATTAGTTTATTATTTAATGAAAAATATTGATAAAAATAGTCGTCGTCCGTCTCCGTCGAAATTGTCTACTGTTTTTGTCTTCTTCATGGTCTACTAGGCCGTCAGGCAATCTCTGTCCGCAGATTTGGAATCGCTGCAACAGTAAATATGTACCTATACCTAGACAGAAATTAATATTTCTACTATACTTTATGTTTATTTAAAATCTACCGAAGTACCATCAGGTGGACCGTCTGCCTGTTTGTCAAGCTTTTTGACATAAAAAAAAAAAAAAAAAAAGTAGAAATTTAAAGACGAATATTTTATTCAGGCGCCGGAGTATGCATTTTTGACACCTGGAAATAAAGGGCTAATCCGATTACGATTGGACTTTAACTAAACTATGCCTAAGAAAAAACTGCACCTTCCTTGAATGTTCAATTGGAATCGGATAAGCCGCTTCCATGATTAGCCCATTATTTACAGTAACAGGTGTCAGAAACGCATTTCTCATCTGGCGGCGTAGGTATTGTAGTCGCCGTTACGGATTGAACAGCAAGTAGTAATATAAAGATTGGACCCTTATGTATGTGTGTTTGTATAAGGCTTATGAGCCAATATCTATAAGATTTACATATTCAATCATTTTGACTTTAATTCTGTTCAAGAAAGATGTGTCAGAATAAGATTTGCTGACACCGAGCGGGATCCTCGTAGTATTCATTGAAATCTATTGTCGCATTACAATGAAGACAATAATGCAACGCATCGAAAATTCTTTGACAATGCAACAAGTCCCAGGAAACGGCTGTAGTCAGTGGAAGCGTTTATATTATTCACCAGTCACCACGTACCGCACTGCGGCTTTGTAATGTCTGTAGGTATGTAGGTACGTAATGCAACGACAATTTTATCGTTGCGTAACAGCCGCGGCATGGCAATTTGCGAGGCATGGTGCGTGTCGCCGTTGTGGACTGTGTCAAAGCGATGTTTCATTGACTTCCCAGCGGCCCCCGGCCACCGGCCCCGAGCCGTGATGGCGTCACGCGGGGTGCTCACTGCCCATGCCCCTAACGTTGGGGCAAACAGCGCAAATGCCCAAGGCTTTGAGGGAAATGCAAGAGTTTTATTCAGAAGCATTCATATCATATTCGTTCCTTGCTGAAGAGTAGGTTACTTAACTAATCAAATTCCAATCACTTGGAAGTCCCTAATGTATTGAATAAGCAACGCCACATGTCTCTACGGATCTGGATGCCAAACATATTTAGTTGCCCACAACAACGGACTGACCGTCTAGATAGGGCCCTGCCCGACCATCTGCTCTATAATGTTCGCGCTAATGATGGGGTACCTGTGCAAGCGTAGGCTCCAGTTCCTGTGTGAATATTTACAACTGTAGGGAGCAGATTGATTGATAAGCGATGCTTAAATTAAAAAAATAGTGCCAAATATTGTTTATTACCTAGCTACTAGAGGAATCATATACGTCAGAGGCTTTGAGGGCGATGCCGCAGATTCAATTTGACCTTTCGTAACATAGGTGGTGCGTTATATGCTTACTCATGGGTTTAGAAACATTATGAAGAAAGTTCTTTATACAGCCAAATAATTAAGCAAAGTAACATTATGATTATTTAATATCTTTGTTTATGTCGTTTCATATGCAAAAATTCTTTTCTCCTCTCCGGGCGGAAAGCGTCAACTTTCGTCCCGCTGCGCTAAACCAAAACGCCGCTTTCCGCCTCCATCGAGAAGACATTCTGCTACATTTCTTCTGAGACATTTCTTACATTCCTGCCCTAGGTGAGTAATATACTATTCCCTCTGCTGTTAATTTTGATTCAAGGGTATAGGTTGTTATGAAACGTCTATTGTATAGTATCCAAGCATGTGACATATTGATATTACCTGTACGGATGCACCTTAGCGGAGCTTACCTCTACATAAAACCTTGCATCTGCAATTTATGTATATTCCATCTCTAATACTAGAGTGGTTGGCTAATTAACAATCAAATTAATAGCCTGTAGTATAAGAACCTCCTTGCGAAGATTTCCATCGACATCGATTAGCCATACAGGGTACGACATAAAAAAAAGTTTGATATGTTGAGAAAACACTGAAAAAAATTATCTACAAAACTATACACACCGGCACAATTAGCGGAACAGAAAAAAAAGTGAGACTATGAGATAATAACGCATATATTTGACGAAAATGTAATTAGACACAAAATAACAAATTGATTAACATCTTTTAACAACGACTTTGAAAAGTCTTCGTTATTTTTTATTGAAAAATAAAGAAATTTGAAATAAGTGAATTTTTTAGATGATTATGAACCATCACAAAAAATAAAAAAAAGTAAGCATTAAATGATTTAACAATAAAATTAAAGCAAAATTAATAACGAGTGTTTCCCCCTCTTCCTCTGATTACGGTTTCCATTCGTCTGGGCATGCTACAGATTATGTTATCGATGATTTCTTGAGGCAACCGCTCCCACTCCTCAAGTAATGCGTTTCCAAATTCATTCAGATTGTTGGGGGGTGGCATTCTGGATTTAACCCTTCTTTTTAGCAAGTCCCAGACATGCTCTATCGGATTCATATCGGGGGAATTTGCTGGCCACTGCATCACCGGTATACCTACGTGACTCAGATATGCCTGTACCGATTGTGCACTATGAGCACGAGCATTATCTTGCATTAGAATAAAGTCGTCACCAATAAATGGGGCAAATGGTACAACATGTTCTTCTAAAATGTCTCTGATGTATCGATCTGCTGTCATGGTCCCTCCTGTGACTATCACTAACTCCGTGCGAGCTCCCAAACATATCCCTCCCCAAACCATAATCGAGCCGCTACCATAAGCCACTGTGTGTTCAAAATTAGACTGTATGTGGCGTTCTCCTTTGAGTCTCCATATTCGCTGTCTCCCATCGATCTGTTTTAAAAGAACTCTGCACTCATCAGTAAAGAAAACCTGCTGCCATTCGTTCAAATCCCAATGACGATGTTCTCGCGCATAGCTTAATCGGTTTACGCGGTGACGTCTCTCAAGTTTTGGGCCTTTGGCAGGTATATACGACCCTAAACCAACTTCTTCAAATCTCCTGCGAACTGTACGCTCACTTACTCGTACACTTCGAACGTCTTCCAGTTCATTTCGAGCTTGTACAGCCGTTAATCGCGTATTCCTACGAACTCCAAGTTGTAAAAAACTGTCATCTCGCCTCGATGTACATCTTTTTCTACCTTGACCCCTCCTCCTCACAAGAGAATTAGACGATCTGTACCGCTGGATGCTGCGATGAATCGTTGATACTGGTCGACGAAGCCTTGAGGCAATCGATCTGTAGGTATGGCTATTTCTTCTCATTTCATCAGCCCTAATGATTTCCAGTGATGTTAAGTCAGGCATAATAAAGAGCTTTTAATAAACAAAATTGCCTATAGAATAACAAATTTATAAAAAACAATTAAGTGCAATTTTTCAAAAAAATTACAATTACGTAGTTATTACTCGAACAAGTTGACAAAACGTATTGTTCGGGAAAATAAAACAAATGAATGAAAAAAGTGTATGTCATCTAATTTTCTATTTTCAAATTTGACAATAAATTAAAAAAATATCATAACTGGCCAGTTCCTCAAGTAAAAGATTTTAAAATCCTGCTTTTTTTGTGTTCCGCTAATTGTGCCGGTGTGTATAGTTATGTAAGTTGACGTTTTGTTGTCGAGAAACTAACTTTAGTTGTCGGGAAACTAACTTTAGTTACATTTAATCAAAAAAAATTAGTAACGAACAAAAACTAGTTTTGTTACTGGTAAGTTTTGTTCGCACTCATCGTCACTCTGTTTAGGTTATTGGTCGTCAAATTTCTTGTTACTGTTAAATAAAATTTTGTAGTTAGTTTATTTTTTTCAGTGAAGAAAGAAACCGTAAATAACGCTTTAGTAGGTAACAAAGGTACGTACGGTTTTCTATTAACTGCCAGTCACACACCTTTTCTCATATAATCAAAGATTTTTTTTATGAATCATTTGTCTTTACTGATCACAGATATAAATCTAAATAGATGACGCGATTGTATGTAGGCGTACCTACTTCGCGTGTCAAAAGCTGTGCAAAAAGGGAGAGCTCTTCTTTTGAAACTGTTTCGCGCGGACAGGGAACTTGCATAAGGCTGCATGTCCACCAGAGATAACTGTAGTGAGGGATATTATTGTGTTAAGCTGACAAATGGAACACTTCATTTTCACGTTAAGGCCGGCCGCATACTATAAGAAATTTTCTGACAGAAATTTTCGGACGCCCGCCGGAAGGCACTTTCCCCATACATTTTGTTCTAGACCCCGCATACTATCCGAAAATTCTGACGTGTCTGACGTCCAAAAATGTATGAGCAAGCGGGCGTCTGAAAATTTCTGACAGAAAATTTCTTATAGTATGCGGCCGGTCTAAAGCTCTAATGACAGCCTAACTAAATCAATCTTGTGACATTTTGGTAGGTATAAAAAAGTGACACGCTTGGTTTTCATACGGTTGGAGGGAGTTGCGTTATCTATTAAGATTTATGTCTGTATTACTGATATACTTTTATAACAACATAATCTATAGTGTAATTAGTAAGTGCCAACACGGCAAACCGGACGTTCGGTCAGAATGATCAAGTCATTGCACACCTGACGATTCTTGGAATCGCTGTTTACCGCGAATGGCGAATTCTCCACCGAGAACCGAGGAATGGACATATATAGGTTTAGGTACTTGTTTTATGTTTGTAGAGCAGATTTTTTCAAATAACTAGCATATAACGAATAAATTCACATAACTTATTTTATGTCATCGATTGAATACTACCTAGCTAGGTGGATATTTTCTTGAGTCCAGCTTCCTAATCTAAAATTGGGTTCATTGTGAATATGTATCGGCCAAAATCAGAAATATAAAATGTATTTTTTTCGGTGGTATTACCTACAGTGCGGCCGCCAGGAGAATGCGTTTCTAATACCTGTAAATATTGGGCTAATCTCGGAAATGTATTACCTTAGACATAGTCCCATCGTTATCGGATCAGTCGTTTCCGTTATTTGCCAATACCTACTAACAGGTGAACTATATTCAGGGTGAACTTTGAAAGAAGTATCCACTTTGGCTGTAGTTTCCTCTAGATAATGTTACAAAACTACCTCCAAGGCGCCGATTCTACAGAGAGATTTCTAGAGTTCTGCGTTTCGCATTAACTGTAATCAATGCGGCGCGCCTTTAAAAGTATAAAATGTGTATGACGTGTGATCTGTGTGTGAATATTGCATTTACATACAGATGAGCGGAGGACGGACATGCTGAAACTGAGGGTTTCTTTTCCTTATATGATTACGGAATCCTGAAAAGCCGGGAATGCCCATAATGCCATTGATTTCACATGTTTGTCATTTGTCAATCACACGCAAAGCTAAAACTATAATTTTAGACATTTATAATTATCAAAACTATACAAAATCACAATCGTTAAAATTTGAATTGACCATGTTGACAGGTTCGAGTTGTTCGAGGCAAAAAGAGCCTGGAGCGACCCGACTCATGGCATGAAGTTGCCTACAGACTTAAACTAGGTTCCTCTACCTAAAGTATAAATACAAAATGATCTACTTATTGGAAATCCTAACTACTGTATGTGAGTTATTAAAGTGTGTAGAACTTGCGAGTACCATAACGTTACTTATATTTGGTCCGTGGGATTTAGATGTAGATGTTCAACAGGCGTCAGTTAGAAAGGCTGTCCATAATATGATTCAGAGTTGCGTGACGGTAATTACAGTAGTGATCGGTGTCTTGTAAGACACTTAATTGTAATGGCGTGTGTACTCTGTGTTTCCTGTGCCGACCCCAATTTGTTCACGACTATCATATGGATGTCACTGCAATAGTTTTATAACATTATTGCAGTTAGTAGTAGTCTATTGCATTAAATCATCCATATTGGCTCGCTGGTAACTAATAAATACCATTTATTGCTCGTCACCGGCGTCGGGTGATGATGTAAATAATTCTGTGTGAAGGAATCATATTCCTTTCACTCAGTTTGTGTACTAATTGCATGAAATATGATTAAACTGTGCTAATAGTGTCTAATAGACGTGAAGGGATGAAAACATGTATATGATGGGAACATCGACGAAAATTTTCAGAGTAGTAGGCTGCCGATCCCACGGAGAGAGTTCTAGAGTTCTGCGTTTCGCGTTCACTGAATAATAAAAGTACCAAACAATCAAATAAATGTTCAGCATGTCCTTTACTTAGCCAATCAGAACGATTGGATCGAATTGCATCGAACAGTAATAATCGAATAGCTTAGCAAACAAATAACTTTCCGCGATAGTATCAATTTATAAGAACGCCAAACCAGACGGGGAAAGCTGAGCAGAGTGTGGAAGGAGCTAGTTTAAACACGGGGCTGCGCCTGCGGTCAACAGGAATGCAGCGCTAACGCAGCCGCCGCCCGCCCGCCGCCGGCCGGTCGGCGCCATCTGCACCCACCCTCCTCTCATTTCACGCTTCTTGGAAGGGAATTTTCAATCATTTCTCTAGCTAGCAAACTGTCATTGGATGCAATATCTAGAAAACATTAAGTAGAGTTAGACGCCACTGTAATTTCGCAGCAAGAAGCGGTGGGACCAGTGCATATGTGAGCCTGTTCTGTACACATTTCGATCGTGACTATATGACGGGATGTCTGAAACTATAATTACTTATTGGAAAAGGATCGCTTCGGCCTTTGACCGCGTGTTTCACTTCGCCTGCACGATTCGTTAGGCATGGGCATCAGGATCTTGAGAGCTTGTATCTTCATGTGAAGTGAAGAGCGTATACTCGTCTTACAAGATATATACTTACTTTTTCTCATATAAGCACATAAAGCTCCAAATATAGTTGTGGCCATATTCCAGGAAAGAAGTGTGTGGTACCTAACCCGAGGACAGGACAAAATATTTGAGTTATGAAAATGAGACATGATTATTTTTTGCACCGCCACCACTATTTTAGCCAATGTAACTCTTACTCAATTCGAGAAATATTTTGGAAAATTTCCATAAAACCAAATCAATTACCGAACCTGCTCACAAAATTTCACGAGAATCGATTGAGAAATGTGACCTGTGGAGGAGAACAGCCGGACAGACATACGAAAGCATTTTTATCCAAGCTGAAACGGAGATGATTCGCTCTCTTCGTCCGATCGTTTTTTTTTATTATTTTTTTTCTACAATATTACATTAGACGCAGATTAGTTAACTCCTTTGCGTCGTGTCCTGGGTATAGACAGTATACTAGTGTAAGTGGTGTTCGTAGTAAACTGTCTTGCTTTGTACATTTAAAACAGACTCAGGAGACATAGCGGCGGCAGCGGAGCCGGTAGCCAATAGTAGGTAACTGAATACATTGTTAAAGACTGACATTTACCGGTAAAGTTCGATTACAGTTCAAGAGACAGATTTATCGATTCCACCCTATCAATAGCATCGCAAATCATGTTATCGTTCCTATCGGCGAGCATTGCAATATTCGCAACGATCAGGCGATTGCTTTTAGGGTTCCGTAGTCAAACAAGTAAGACGTATAGTTTTGTTATATCCTTCCGATATTTCCATCTGTACAGTAATTGTACTTTGAAATTTCTTCCTCAGAAATGACTCTACATTGTTTATGTCTACGCCACTATCGTGTTAGTATTTGCTTTCTATGGAAAAAAAACCATGCGTATTCCGATAGAAGGTCTTGGCCAATTCCTATTGAGAAATATTGTAAGCGCAAACGAGATTATTTTGAAATGTTTACTAACGTCAGTACACCCAGGGTAAAGATCTAGCTAGAATCGAATTCTGCCTAGGCAAACCCATTTTAGATAAAAAAAAACTACGGAACCCTATGGTAAACATGGTCCTCCATGCACTTGGCCGGTTTTTTAATCAACTAACACTACCGTGCGAATAGGTTCTCGGCTGCTCTACCGCGCCATACGGTGGACGTGTAAATGGACTTACGTGTGGTAATAAATATAATGTAGCAAGCACGTCTCATCTGTCCGCGGCCGGACTGGAGCGAAGCGGCGATGAAGAATGACTTGATTCCGCGCGCCGCGCTCTGAAGGGCAAGGCCACTACTTAGGTCGATGAACCTTAACAATTTAAAATAACTATTTAGGGACGAGTGAGCGGGATCAAGCGGGCCGTTGCCTAATAACGCTTCCAACGTTTATTGTGACGGCGATAAGTGAAATAAACTTTGATTGCTTTTTATAAGGTTAGTCGTGCGTGCTGATGGACTCAACCACGTGCTTCCCTCAGCAACGTTAGCTTGAACGTTGAAGCGCTAGGTATGAACGTCGACTTTTAATTAGGTGGATTTCATCGGGTGTGATTGCTGGCTGACAACAAATTGATTGATTCAGTACATTAATTATCAGATAAAACGTGGTCTTTGCGAACAGCCTTTTTAATATAATCTACCTTACCCGCTAGGTAATAAGTACATTGCGTGGTTGGATGGGAGAACAAAATACGTCATATCAATTTGTCGTATTTATTGCCATGCTCTCTTGGGCTTGACTAAACACGCACAGCCTTGTCAAATACCTACCTACTTATGTATATCAATTCATGCTTTCTCAGAAAAATACGTTGTTTACTATCATTGACCTCTTTCCAGTTTTCCTTATTGATTGTCAAATCACAGTGTTACGTTAGTGAGCACCGCTGTTTTTGGTCTGAAATATTTACGTCTTGAGCGTTTGGTGGCGAGCTTTACATGAAAACTTTTTTTGATTGGCATGCAGGCATTTCTCAATAGCCAAGATCCGTTCGCCTTACCAGAAGGTTCACCATCACGGATTTTATTTCTGAGATGGCCGCAATTTTTTCAACATTTGTCGCCAAATATCAGATTTTGTCGGTGTCTAGGAGAGCACATCTTCGCTAAGTCACAGAATAATAATTAATAGTAGCTATGTTTATGAGTTATTGAGATAAATTGAAATGGGCCCGTTCTGCCAGGACGACCTAAGACTTTGAACGGTGGACCGAAAAATCTGATATTTGGCGACACAATTTGATAAACCAGCGACAGATTCAGGAATCAAACGGGAGATATAGCCAAGATAGCATTTAAAATGTATTACCTAAAGCACATTTTTTGTTTTTAAAAGCTTGTATCAGCTTAGAAGGCAAAGTAAATAATTCTTTACTAGATGAATTTTCATATTAACTTCAAAAGAAAATAATTGAATTTCAGGAACTCTAATATACAAACGGTAATTTCATCAAGAATCAACTAAAGAGCGAACTGACGAAGCAACATTATCGAATCTATTTCTACCATGTTTTCAAACGGGAGGTAAATGAGTACTTTGGGGTCTTACCAACTTATCTTTGAACTAGTTTTAGCTCTTATATTATAGATATTAAGAATGATAATTAAACATGCAATGTAAATGAACTCGGAAGCGTGGTATTCCCACAAGCGAGATCATTAGCAGTTCCAGGGACCGGAGCTGACGATGGGAACGATTATTATTGACACTGTTTACTGTAAGTACTCTCTACTGTTGTTTTGTCAATGGAAACACACAATATTGTAATAGACACGCAATCTACTTACAGTTCTGTACCAAATGATAAATGTGAGTGAAAGGAAAACACCATGCGAACATATATCACGGTTGTAGGTAGTGTTGCCAGGTCCCGTGTGTCAAATTTCGGAACGTAAGCATAAAATAATCGGGATTTTGGGTTTCAAATCGGGACAGTAGTGAAAGTCTGAATTTGGTGAGAAAAAATGAAAGCAAAAATATTTTTATGTAGTAGCAACTTAGTTTATATTCACTTTTCCTGTCAAAATTATCAAATATAGTAAAGACTCATGAGGTTAGTGAAAAATCGGGACATTTGGCGTCCCGATCAAGGGTTAATCGGGACGTGTCACCAGACCCCTGAAAATCGGGACGTCCCGCGCAAATCGGGACACCTGGCAACACTAGTTGTAGGGTATATTTTTTCCCACCGTTTGGAAGGTTTTCACCCACAAATAAGAAGACTATGAGATCTTTCTAGGCTTTATGTGTTTATCATCTTCGACCACATCACCACAATCCGAGGCGAGAATGTGGTCAAGTACAAGCTCCTACGTAATGAAACGTATATAGAATTTTTATAGTTTTGTATTATCAGAGTTCTTCATTGCATTAAAGTTTAATATTTACTTAGATTATCTGCGTTAATAAAATCCGTAACACTTTATTCTACACTAGTCTCTATAAAGTTACTTCTTTAAAAGTTAATTCGCGGTCTGACTGAAAATGCTAGGTTTATAGCCAGTATCAACTCACTCACTCACTCAGAGAGACCACACATCAAGTCCGTGACGCATTTAACGCACCCATGTTGTTTAATCATGATATAAACATTGGAGATGCATTTGCTACTTGCCTTTCCTTGGTTTATCGGCTATTTTTACTTTAACTGCTGCAGCTTTGATAAAGAAACATTCGTTTTTGACTGCAGGATTTTTATTCGACCTCGCAATAAAAAGTCTGAAAAATGCTTCTTATTGATGTAACGTTACAGATTGGAAACTGATTACACGTGCATATACTTAATAGGTTGGTACCATGTTGGTATCTACGTATTTGCTACACTCATTACTGTTTTATATAATTTATTTTTGGTTGTATTGTACACCCCCGTCTTTTCCAGTTTTCTGCATCTAAAGGTTGGTAGTAATAAAGCCTCCCGTTGTAATATTTTCTTTATTATTTTTCAATCACGCGTACTAAAGCATTATTACTTTCTATCTACTACGCTTGGTTCGCGAATGCTTCCTCTGATGTTAGAATTAGAAGTAATTTCTAATTTAATTGTTTTATTTTGTGCGTTCTTTTTATTTTCCCTATTATTTTGTTTTACAGTAGTCCTCACAAACAAATTGTGTGACATTGGTTTTTGGATCTTGATTGATCACACTCAGTTTGCGAAAAAGATTTGATTTGTATATGTGTTTTCGTTGAGTGGAGAAGATAATCCACAGCTGGTGGACTTGCAAGGCTAATAAGTATCTAATTTGCACTAATTCTCACTAAAGCAAGCGTTCAAAAGGGACCGCCCGGTGTTTTACATAGCAACCACATAAATGAGCCGAAGCCTCCGCGAGGGTTGTCACGACTGTGAATGTTTCAAGTTTGAGATATAAATAAAAGAAATCTGTGCCCATTAGTGACACTATGAATACAAAAGTCTAATTAGAGACCCCATTCCTAACATACGGCTGCTAACATTATATGTGAATCACTTACGAACCGTGTAATTATTACACGGGCCGGTACTTTCCTAGGAATTCGTTAGGGAGGGTTCTCAATAGTGATGGGGCTGCACTTCTTTATATATTTCCGTTGAATAAGTATATAGGTACCAAGCTGTGCTATGCTTGCCCTTTATTATTATCTAGTTTCCACTACAATCCCACTTCTATCCCGTATTGATTATAATCCTCGATATCGAGCATATTTAAGATTCAATTACACAAAACCATTAGTAGATAGACAAAGTGAAATGGTGAAAGCCCTGTTGTATTGTAAATCAATGTTTTATTCAAGCAGTTCAATGAATTGAAGCTTCAAATCTATGTACACCTAAAGCCTATTAAATAAATATAACAATATGTTGAGTATTTCGCTCTAGAACAGGAAACCAAGACACATCACTAGCACCAAATCTGAGATATAACCTATGATTACACACACCGCTACCTTCAGCGCAGGTGACACGTCATAAAGTTGATGGTTGGAAAAAATATGATAGTTATTGCGCAATTTGAGTCGCTGGAGATCGGAGTCGGCGGTAATTGCCCGAGCTAATAGCTGTGCTGAGATATTACACGTGTTTTAGTATTTTTAATACAAGTATTACAACAGAACTACTACATAGTTTCGGTGGGAGATGTAATAGGAAGGAGTCACGCAATGAAATCGATTCCCGCATGTGTGAACAAATTGATTATAATGTCGTTTCAAGAATGAAGACCCTAATGTTTTGTATTGTGCGTGTGGTAGACGGTTATTTATCGACATTAATAATATCCTTGGAAATATCTACACGGCCATCATCTGAAGTTAATTGATTGTGAAATTTTGTAGGTAAACTCAACTTCGCAGACTCTATGGATTACTCTAACTACGTTGCAGAGCAATGAATGGACTCCATATTTGCTCCATAATGTTGATTTTCAATATTTTTAAGGCAGGTCCTTTGAATTTCGTCAAGTGTAAATTTTGTTTATAAGAAAACATACTTTATTGCTTTTCCAAACAATTCAATATCCAATTCCGAATACATCAGTAACTTGCTACAAAGTTTTCCATAAAACGTACGATTGTTGTTTTATTGAGCCGGAATGACGCAACACAAAGGTTGTATGTAGCAGTTGAATTGTTTCGTTTTACAATGATTGCAGTAGTTTACAATGCTATAAAATAGTATAACCGCAAAGTGGTCAATACTCGACAGGCGTTGAAATTACTAGTTGCGCTATTTAAACGTAATTTTATATTGAAATTATTTTATTGCATTTTATAACTATGTAAATCCCCTTGAGTAACAATGTGTAAATAAATTGTGATCGGGCTAAGCTGAGGCCCAGCCCCATTTTATGAGCAAAGAAAATGTATGTGACAGTTATATACCCAAGTAGGTACCTACTTCTTATTTCAATAACATGCCTAATGCTTGGTTTTAAGCATTCCATCTCTATCTCTATAATTTTTTAAAACTAAACTAAACAAGATAGAGTTTTGAAAGATTATCTACATCAAACAACTGTAAAAAAATATTACTTAAAAGAATGTCATGTGGACTTCTTATAAAAATGGTAAGCACTGGAAATTAAGTCCATTGCTCAATAAGGGGTTGGTTAGTGGATGAAGGCAGTTGAGGGCTGCGCGGGCGCAAAGCCGCAAGATGGCCGACGCAAAGGTTCAACGATCTTCGTGACTCACCGTCAGGCCTCGCTAAGACGAATTTTAACCCGGTGACCAATACACTGGAAACTCCGTTTTATTTTTTCCAACAGAATTATTTTCGTAAAAAAAAAATAAGTTACATCACTGCTTTGGACGGTTTGATTGGAGTGTAAATAGCGTGATAGAATTAGAAAACAAGAGGACTGGTTACATGATTCCGCAGCATTTAAAAATATCTGTAAAGATATTTTAGCAAAAACATACTTATTGGTTGGGGGTATCAAAATAGCACATTGGATATACAGACCTATTCTGGCTGTCCTAAAACAAAAGATAGATTCGCTGCGATGCATGGTAGTAAATACGTTACAATTCGTGATAGAGAAACGGCACGCTGACGCAGTTTACGGCCGATTTACTATGAGATTCTCAATATTACGTCGATCGGCACGTCCACTCCCCCTCCCCTTCCTAGCGCTCCCTTCCCCGCGCTCTTCACACCTCGCCCCGTACTTCTAGTTTTTAGAAGCAGCCGCTGGCAACACCTTGACGAATTGGCCTCGTGCCGTGACCGTTCTTACTTCGGACATACCAATCCCCGAATCGAACAAAATTTAGAAGAAGGTATTACGCTCCATTAAAGATCTAATCTTACGATTGTCTAACTTTTTACCTATGTTACCGAGTTTTGAACTTTTTTTTAGTCATTGCCCGTATAGAACCGAATAATTCTTTGCAACGATACATTAAATTGGGTTAGGTATTTATTACCTACAGCGTAATTGCTATTTTCTATGAATTAGCTAAGCACTCGAAACCAAAATCACCATCTACAGCAGCCAAGGAGTAAACGATTCAAGAATTTACCTACTTAGGTCTACTTCATGCCAAGTACACAATAATAATACTGAGAACACAAATAAGTTTTAGATTTTGAATTTAATTCGTGTTTTCATAAATATCGATGGTTCAGAGATATCCTTAATCCCACCAAAAACATTTTTATGTAAAATGTTGCCGCCAAGACAACTATCGTACTGTCAAAAAGTTATCAGAACTCATGTAGAGCCAAGCTTATAACTCTACATGCACTTACTCTACAAGCCCTAAAATATGTGGCTTGGCCGTTTCAATACTACAAGAACAGACAGATGACAGTACGAGATATGTCTTGCTTGGCGGCAACATTTTACATAAAAATGTTTTTGGTGGGATTTCACTTCTTTTTTTGTAAGTTGCGTATGTTTATTTTTTGTTTGAAATTTCCAAGTTTTATAATTTTTTTGTTGTTTGTGTACTAATACAAGCTTACATACCAAATTTCAGCTTTCTAGGACTTCAGGAAGTACCCTATGAGTTTTGATGATCATCAGTGAGTCAGTGACAATCTAAAGTATAAGAGCTATGTTATTGAAACTTAATATGTTTAATAAGTTTACTATTGACATCATGTTCTGAGAATTTTGTTTGTCTGGTATAATCCAAACCCAAGTTATGAGGGTTCGAGAAAAAGTAGGCTCTTTCGCTCCGTTTGGCTGTCTTGGCGGGGGGCACTTCCGTGCCCCCAGATAGGTGGCGATCCCAGTGCCGCCAGAACTTCCTTATTTTCTGATGGACAAAATGTGTATAATTGGGTAGTGTTAGTACGTATTTCAGATGTATGAATACCTTGTCCCGCGTAGCCGCGTTGGCCAATTTACAAGTACCTAACACTACTCAATAGGCTAGATGACAAAAAAAATATATTTACCTAGTCCGTCTTTTGTCAATTAAACAAAAAAATACGAAGATATCGTGTGTTCCGCGTGACGTCACGTTAGAGTACACTTTTTACTCTCTAAAGTGAAGTCACGAGCTTCCACTCCCGAACTTTGACTCGCTTTATCTTTGTAATTGTTTTAATGATTTGGTAAAGCAAAACATATGTGTCCAATATTTTTTGATAATCTAACTGACGGACGAATTAGATTTTTTTTTACCTAGGAATCATCCTTATTCTATACATTTTGTCCGTCAGAAAATAAGGAAGGACTGACGGCCTTGGGATCTCGGTCTATAAGTAAGTATCGTAAATCCGTAGGTAGAGTTTATAGTTTGGGCTACAATGCAATATAGAGACTTAAAACACGCTCTACCTAGGTAAAAATTTCATTCATGGATGTTTGGAGCTTATTTATGATGCTGTATGTGTGTATACTAGCTGTTCCCCGCAGTTTCACTCGCGTTCCTGGGATAAAAGCCTTTAATACTCGGGGATAATGTACCTTAATTCCTATTAGTGGAGGAGTTTTTCCAATCCCACTGGTAGTTCCAGAGACGTTTAAACAAACAAAAAACTCTTCCGCTTTATTATGTTAGTATAGAATCTATACTGTAGATTATTAAGCTTATTTTTTATTTAACTGCAGTTAATGAGTCGTCAACGTTCGGGCGAATCATAAAGAGCATTAAATTACAAAAATAGTTATATGGCACAAATATTGACTATAGATTTTATCAAACATACGCTAACTGGCCATTTGGACGCCTCGTGCCGTGATATGTGAATGCGAACAAGTATATTTTTATCATGTTTCACGAAGGGATCGCCTCCCCCTGCAAAAGAGAGTAAATTAATGCGGTATATATGAGGAAGGCTGAAGGTTATAATGATTTAGGTATTTATTTGAACTAACCGTTTACTAACTGTTAACAAATTTTAAATCTGTGGTATTTAGTAGTACGTAATTGAAATATTTTTTTTATACTGAAGTCATTACTTCTTTCCCCGACCGAAGAAGAAAAACGAAGCTGTTAGAAGTGATTCAGAAGGTAGATTGGCTCTACCTCAAATCTGACGAGTGTCATATACCCAAAATATAGTAAAAAAAAAAACACCTGGAGAAGTGCTGCCAACTTAGCGCTTTCGGCGCCGGATCTAGCTCAATCGTGCTAACTCATGCGAAATATTACAAAAAAATGCATAATCACTTCAATTTATTGGGTTTCAAGATTCAGTTTGAATTTGGTGCTGAATACAGGGTTTTTCCCAACAGCTGTCTATTTTTGACATTTATTTATCGTCTTAACAGTATTTAGCTCGATCTAGCGCTTTTTCAGGGGATTGGCAGCTCCTTTTTGATTAGAAGAGTTGGCAGCACTGACCTGGAGGTAAGCAGTTACCGTAGAGTGAAGATCCCTCTCTGTCTACGGCAGTTACCGACTCTTCCTCGAGCTCAGGTGGCCTTACTCACGTAGCCTTCTCTGTCTACGGCAGTTACCGACTCTTCCTCGAGCTCAGGTGGCCTTACTCACGCGCTGACACACAACAATACAGTTGCGGTATTCTCCTCATTGAGCGAAAAATCGCTATGCTCTATAACTCTACAATTATTACTTTATTGGAAATTGCAGTTAACTTGTTATTTGTACATATTACTTCATAGTCATTAATATATTTTCCAACTTCCTTATTCTAGCAATCTTAGACAAAGTTTTGCTTTAAATGTTAGGATTTATATAATAATATTGATGACAGGAAATTGTAGTACCAACACCGCTAGCAAAAACCGGCCCGTAGTCTCGTAGGCACTAGGTAGCTCTGTTCTGCTAATACTATTTTGCATCCGGCGTCGAGATAGGCAGGCGGTTCGCCGCAATAGAATATATGTTGGGTTACTCAGGAAATCGATCGCAGATTTAATCAGAATACGATTTGTATAACTAAGATGGCTATTTACTACTAAGATTTTGAACGGTGATATAATTTTGATACACGTACTGCGACATCAAAGTGTAACTTATGATTTCAAAGCAATAGCAACAGTCTATATGAACTTGTCATATCATGACATGATAGTGGCATTCTTCGCCACACCACCACTCATGCAAGGGTATCGAACAAGGCTAGGTGATTTTTCTATGGTATTTCTATATTAATTGTACGAGATTAGAGTATGAAAGATGATACGGGTATGAGCAACGCAGCGCAACATGAACTGCGCGTTCATAGTTTGAACGAATACTTATACCAAATTATGAATCCCAATTTCTCATTTTTTATCGATACTTTTACTTAGAACTAATACAAGGAACTCGCGTAGAAATGTTTTCTTACAGTAAGGCGCCGATCCCACGGAGAGAGTTCTAAAGTTCTGCGTTTCGCGTTGACCGTAATCTGCGGCGCCTTTAAAAGTAAAAAATATGTATGACGTGTGATCGACCTGTAGTAAATATTGCAGAACTCTAGACTGTGTGCACAATCGTGAATGCAGAACTCTCTGTGGGATCGGCGCCTAAATCACTAGTGTACAATATTATCTATGAAGAATGAAAATGAAAAATGAAAATGCATTATTACATAGTGAAGGTATTGTAGACAATTGAGTGTGCATGGCCCCACACTAGGCAACGCCTGTATCGTAGAGACCAGCAGGGTTATTTTCAAACTGTCGGATTCGATATCGGGAACGGATTCGGAAACCTTCACGGAATTCGGAAGCGTTTAGGAAGATTATTAATACTGGTAGGAAATGGAAATTATATAAACTAAAATAAAAGCAAAATCGAAACAATTACGCATTTTTATTGTTGAAAGGCCTCATTTGAGCAGATTATATCAAATGCGTAAAGACAGAAATTTGTTTTTTTGATTTTTTTCTATTTTAAGTCTACATTTGTGTTTATAAAAATAAAAAATGTTTTCTAGTTGTATCGAACTTCATAAACTGACTGTATAGTTCATTGACTGATTGAATTTTTGACGTTTCTCGACGGAAATGTCAATTCGATTCATCGAAAAGTTTCCGATAGCTTTTAGCAGGCGGAAATCTTTCCGAATTTTATTTAACGTAACTTTTTACCATTATTTCATATAAACTAATTACTTAAACCTATTTTAAGGCTAGTTGGTACTAAACGAAATGTGTTTGCACCTGTTTTAAGTTAATAATGAATGAAAGGTCTGCGGTTAAAATAATAGCTACATACTCAAACCTCGTAGGAACTAAAATATATTGATCACACTAATTTTGGATGCTAGATTCACTACCACTATGTGGTACTACGTATCACCTACGACTGAGAGATCTAGGTATTCGTAAAATATTTGTTTTATTAAACTGTCCATGAATGTACTGAAAAAACCATTGACATAGAGGGCTTTTTGGCGAGAACTTACAAAGTGACGTTGCGTTTTCGTTTTATTGTCAAAAATGCGTGTATTTTGATTTTTCTTTCATATTATCTGTGGTGTTTTATATATTAAAGATAAATCCATGTGCATCAGTGAAGGATAATTAAATTAATGATGTGTATCGTGATTTATCAAGTTGTCTCACAAAGTCCGTGAAAAGATTTCGTATATTGACCACCATTTTATTAAAACATGACGTTTATGGACGGTGACTAACAGTGCGTACTGTAGGACAATTATTTATTTTATGACTAGAATTTTTAACTCAAATACGACTAGGCTGTATGGAACAAACCTTTGCCTGACCTTTGGCGAATATTATAAACAGCAATTATCATATCAGCAAGAATCTTCTTCTTCTTATTTTTAAGTTTGGCAACCAAGCCCAAATTAGGGCTCATTTCTGCCAGTGTCGAGTTATATTATAGTTTCCAGTCACGATAAATCCCTTTCACATAAAGTCCTCAGTCAGTCACCGTCCATAAAAGTCATGTTTTACTACAATGGTGGTCATTGTACTAAAACTCTTCACGGACTTTTTGAGACAACTTGAAAAATCACGATTCACATAATTCATTTAATTTCACTTCACAGGTGCACATGGATAATCTTTATTAGGTAAAATACCACCGAAAATACACAATAAAACTCAAAATACACGAATTTATGAAAATATAAACGAAAATGCTACGTCACTCTGCAAGTTCCCGCCAAAAAGTCCAGCAAGAATCTTATTATAATATATAAGATTCTTGCATATCAGTCATTTACGATGTTCGATACAACTAAAATCTTTTTTTTATTTTATAAACACAACTGTAGACCTAAAATCTAAAATATAAAAAATAACATGTTTCTGTCCTTATGCATTTGATATATGTGCCCAAATGAGGCCTTTCAAGAATAAAAATGCGTAATAATTTCTATTTTGCTTTTATTTTAGTTTATCATTTCCATTTCCTACCAGTATTAAAAAATCTTCGTAAACGCTTCCGAATTCCGTGAAGGTTTCCGAATCCGTTTCCGATAACGAATCCGACAGTTTTAAAATAACCCTGCAGGATACGTTTTAGTCTATAAGAGGATAGTATTTTCCTTAGCTGACATGATGCTATTAATGCATTTAACTGGAAACTTCGCTTCACATAAGGTAATGTCGTTAACGCTATCATGAACTCTAATTGGTACCAACTCAATAACCTCACTAATAATAATAACCTGAATAGAACTGAGGGATAAAAATCTTTTTATTTATTAATAATACTTATTAGTTTGTTTTATTTGGCTAAATTGTGTATGACAATAAAGCATGCTGATTGGAATGTCCCGCTAATTCTATGCGGTACTCTACACTATGCGCCGTTGTTCTACACATACCGCCGCGCGCCGGTTTTAAAATATCAACTTAAATTGTGCTTTTCCAATAATAAAAATAAACTTCACAGTATTTCATATATTTTGATTTATTTACTTCCTTTCCTAAATAACGTATCGAAATATGATAGTAATATGCGAGTATTTCTTTATAACTTCGTCAAAATTATCCTTAATTCAGAAAAGGTGAAGTTTTAACAGTTGAAACTTTCCTGTTTTCAAAACAGATTCTTACGTCGCGATGTCTACTATCATGGTTATCATGGTCACAACTGAAACAATTAAAAGGATACCCAATGGCACCATCGGGTCGACATCACCGCCCAAGTATAATCTAGCCATGAAAAAAAGCGACACTAAAAACCCCATAACAGCAATCACTAACGCAAAAATTTCATTCATCTTTGCCTTGATAATTTTTCCATCTTCCCTTTCGACAGATCCATCAAGATCCGCTAATCCCTGCTTCTTGTTTTCGTGGTTTCTTTCATATTTCTCAAGGTAGAGTCTTGATATGCAGTGAACGCAATCAATTGGTTCTTGCTTTGAGAGACATTTCCATTCTTTAGGGTGTGTAGAGCATGTCTCTAGGTGCGAGCAGATAAGTTTTATATCTGTGCTTGTAAATGCTGTTAACGTGGTGTTGCATGCCGATATTGACAATGATAATGCTCCATTTGTTGTTTGGCACATCTTGTTATCATTGTTGATGCAATCATTCGATGATGACTCCACGGGATCTCTAGCTTTTACAGTCACAAAGGCCATATACAATATTGCAGTGATTCCATTAAATTCCATGATATACATAATTTTATTCTAATTCGAGTAATTTATAAGAGTGCACTTGAATGAACTACTAGAGTTGGTCGCAAGAAATGTGCGTGATAGAGCACAAATTGTACGATTACCCGCCGATTTGTTTCTCTAACTCGAAGAGCTGCATTAGATAAACATTATTATGAATATTGAATACACAAACAAACAGTTTTCTAGGAAGATATACATACTGCCATATGACATTACTACGACCGTCATGAAATTCGACAAGAGCCGTCCAAAAGAATACAAAGAGGTACGATGCATAACATACTTCTTAATTGTAAGATTATTATTAACCTCTTTATAGAAGGCTGTTTATAATACTAATAATGTATGGTGGAAGGCTCATTTCAGTTATCAAATTTTTCTGGTCATCTCTCAGGGTCTATACTTACTAAACGTATAATATACTTCAACCCTAATATCTCACAGATTCGCCGACATCTAGATTCTATTTCCTAATTTAAGCCACCGAAGATTGTCTATATATATCTAGTTATAGCCGTAAATAAATTGGATACATGCAAGTTTAACAAGTTTAACCAACTGCAACTGGTCGCACCTAGTTCTAGCCGGCTAAACTACACTTCGGCAGCTTTTAGCCGTAACATTTACACTAGAGAAGATTATATATATAATTTGATTTTGATTTAGAATAACTAATTGCAAATAATTCAAGTATTCCATCAATTAGGAAATGCCACTCATTCGAGGCAATAAATTTGGCATTTATTGGTAGGTACTTTTTATCCTGGGAAAAAACTACGAGACGGAAGCTAGGTATTTATAAAAATAATTCATAGTTATGTTTTAATTACTCGGAAAAATGCTAAATTTGTAACACACTTGACATTTATGGCTTAATTATACATTCTCAGGCTTCAGAATGAGTCATCCACACAACATAAATTACTTAGAAGCGGCGGACATAACAACCTAAATCCGAGAATTTTAAACACTTAAAAGTAAAAGTAGAGACAGCCATCACATCACCATCAGCATCATGTCATGACGTTAGTGGTGTAATAAAATAATGACGTTTCACATCGTAAATAAATAATAAAATCGTGGAGGGGTGCGGGCGCGCTGCGGGCGCGGTCGATACCTGAGACACGCTGCCCGCAGGAATAACATTCACACGCATCTAAAACGAGTTAGATAAACTAGTAATACATTAACCCTCCACAATTTATTTCCCCTCGCCTACATAACCTACCTTGCACACAATTAACATGATCCAAATTGACCGTAAAACATTTCCAGTGCGAAGCTCGGGTATCTACAACTTAAATTACGTGTTTTGGCAGACTGACTGAACTGGTATGAGCGCGCGAAAAAAATTGCGGGAAAGATCCGGGTCGCGTGACGCCCGCGCCGGCGACGCGTGGGCAACATGCGTACGAGTGCGCGTGCGAACTTCTAACGGCTTTCTAGCTTTTAAACATTTGATTGCCTGCGCTTCAACGACTTCATTACCACGGGAATAAAGTCGTTGGAGACCTCCGATTTCAGATTTTCCTCAACTCGTCTCGGTTGCTCGCCCAAACCAAGGAATTCGATGCTATCCGCATTTTTTTATAATTAGAAAATGATTAGTTCCGGGTGTTTTCGATTAGATTTCGGTTGTTACACTAGCCGAGCGAAGGTAGAGCGGGGTTCGTCGGCGTGACTTGACGGATTCCTACCTATATAGCTAGCTGTTCCTTTGTTTGAGGACGAGCAACTCGTAGTGATGTGCAATAATTATGTCGATGGATGTGCTCACGGCAATTATTGTGGTCACCGCGCCCAGCTTTTCGTGTCTTTCTCTACCTACATATTCATTTGGATGTAGGTAATTGTATAATGGAAAAAATCCAAAGGCATATCCTACATTATACCTACTAAGCACTTAATCTTTGAGTTGCAATTAAACTATGCTTAGTTGATAAAATAAAAGATACAGTTTATATAAAAAGATATACAAAAATCTAAACTAAATTATTTTGCTAAGCGGCGGCGTTATTTTAAATGATAAACAGACAAAGTGTTCTCAGAATGACCCTGCTAGCCGTGAACCTGGTGGAAATGATTAAATAAGACATTCAGAAAAAATATTAAAACGATTAAACTGATAATAATAACAAGAAAATTGTGTCATAGAATATTTATTAAAATAATACTCGATATGAGGTATTGTCGGTACTATAGTACGCCAGCGTAAAGGCGGCTAGTGCCCTACGCGCCGGTTACTATAGAACCGGTTCCGCTCGGCCCTCCGAGTACCACGTGCAGATACCATCGTTCATCTTCGTCTATTTTGCCTTGTACCTCGTAGCGAACAAACCACCTTAGGTAGAACTTTTGCATCTCTTACGACACCATCAAAAGACTTCGATGATAGAGTGAGCGCGTACGTTCGTAGAGCTTCAAGTTAAATTGATGATTCCCTGTACTTTGTGATCATACAAATTCTACCCCGGTGCGTAGAGAGAATTATATAAATCACTTTTTATTAGTTTTCATAGTCGTCGGCTGTCGCGGTTCGTGTTAGAGCCTGCTGTTTTGAGGTATTGGATAACTTAATGATCGCTCAGTTTGTTTCATGTCTAAAATTTACTTCTAACTCCTCTTTACTGGAAAAAAACCGTTGTATAAAATAGGAGTAAGCTTTGACTGCATATAGCGCCTAATTCTCTCAGCAAGGTGGTTATCGATCGCAACCGGTGACCAATGGAAAAGAAAGGTTGTCAAGGCGGCCACTTACCGGTAAGGTTAGAATCATGGAAATCCATCTGGATGGGGTTCTCTACATGACATCTCCCTAGGCTATTTGACGAAGATGATTGTGTTATTTTAATAATATTATTATACCACCCCCTCTAAGATTGAAGAGCGGTAAATAATAACATCGTAAGTCATAAGCCGATAATCTTAGTTTACGACAAAATGATTGCACCATTTTGCAACATAGTTGAGCTGTGTCGATAGGCTAGTACCAACTGACATTTCATTTTGTGGTTTATGCGTTCCCCATCTTCGTTTAGTAGTGCACCAGGTACAAATAGCCCTTATAAAAAAATGATTTCCCTGCTTAGTTTTTGTACTTCGGTCTTCGCACACATGTAATTTACCATCATGGGGGTTTATTCAAACACAATACTCCTTACACAGACTACCCGGACGGCATTCTCGCTATTACAAAACTGAGGAACAGTAATGGCGGCGACTATTTATGTGTGATTTAATTTAGGGTTGCCATGTTAGGCTAAATTTACCCACTCTTTTATTATGTTATACCACTATTATACTCAGACAAATATGTAACGGTAGACAAGTTTAAATGAAAATTAAGTGTAAATGTAGGCAGAATATGCCGTATCATTTTAAAATGTTAATGGTGGCTCGCTATGAAAATATCCTAACTACACATGCGAAAGGGAGTTTGTTTGTTAATTTTATTTTTATTCTGCTGTCATGCTTCAACTATCAACCGATCGCTAAAAAAGGGTCAAAGATTTTTGTTCAGCCTGGCATCAGGCGCCGTTTTTTTTTAAAGGCTGCTTTCGATGTAACCTTTATACATCGATTGAGGACACTCATACGAATATAAAAATAATGGCGTGCCTATGTCCATCACGTTAAAGAGTTCTTTGCAAAAAAATATCAATGTTTGACATCTTCAATAACCATGAAAATTTAGTCATTAAATGTTTTTTCAACACACTCGCTAGTAAAAAGACGTTTTTAGTATCTTAATGCAGCTTATTACGCACAGTTTTATGATAGGTATAATCCCGATTATGCTACGTTTTTACCTCACTGCAAGTGATATGTGTGTAGACGAAGCATTCTTAATTTAAACGGGTAAAACTATTTGACAGCGCATCGCCGAAACAAAAAAAGAACCTGCGCGCCATGTTTGTTGACGTTCTCATTTGTGGTTAATCAAAAAATCTATTTAAAAAAAACTGCTTTTTCCTCGTTAGTGTGTTGAATAACGACGTATGACACGCGTGTGCATTGATCATTATACTCTCGGCTTCCAAATCGCGTTCGCCGACGGCTCACGCGCTTAATACCGCCGCGTCTGTAATGACCAACTTTGCACAAATCTATCACAATGTACTATTGCGCATTCTACGGTGCTAGAATAGCTATATTGATTTATTCCTACAAGTATTGAATTTACTGACATATCGGCATAACATATGTACAGCAGATATCCGTAATACTATTACATTAATAAATAAATATACTGGGACATTCCTCACACGCGGCCATCTGAATACAAACTAAGGAGAGCTTGTACTATGGAAACCAGCTATAACTGATAAAATACATTATACTACTTTTTAATATACATAATTATACCCAGACTCAGAACTTACAGACATGTTCATGCACACAAATGCATGTCCGTTGTGGGAATCAAACCCACGACCTGCGGCGCGATAGGTAGAATCTTAACCAACTACGCCAACTGTCCCGAAAAATATAAAGCAATTAATATAAATCAGCCATACACAAAGCATACTCCGCGGAGCCCTAAATCCTCTATGGGGGCTCTGCGATATTATGGCCAAAATACATTACAATGTATACCGGGTGATTCCCGAATCACGCGGTACACAGGAAGACAAGTTCAAAAAATAAATTCAGTTAAATAAATAATTCGAAATAGTTAATTTGATTACGATAGTCCAATAATTTCATTAATTTTAAATACAATAAGTACCTATATTTTACAACCTACGCAGTAAAATAAAGAATACCTACACATAAACTATTCTTTGATTATTTTAGGGCTCCATCAAATAATTCGCTTTCTAAAACGGGTCCGTTCGCCAAAAAAGATTAAGAACCACTGATATAAAGTATGTGTATAAGTCGCGAGAGTTTAAAATCAATTTATAATAAAATACATATTAATAATAACCATAAAATATAACATTCCCATATTTCGGGTAATTTACACAAGTGAATATTGGCAACACTGGCTTTGTGACAGATTATTTTGTTCTGGTGAATGAATATTTGTTTTGATGTATAAAATCAAAACTAAGTGATTGAATTATTAATTTACCTGTGAAACGTGATTCCTGGTATTTTTTTCCTCCGGTCAGTACGGTTTTTACACCATTTCACTACACAAGACATGCTGTATTTTAATATTTTACGGCACCGCAGACGTATTGACTCTGTTGACGTTTGTCCGCGTAATGGCCGACTAATGTGTGAATGTGTGCGTGCCGGCATGTACGTACAGCGAGGTGGCCGACTCTGAGCGACACAGTTTTTTGTTAGCGAGAATACATCCGCCTTTTTTAAATATCTGTGACTCCTTAGTAAACATTCGTTTGTAACCACAACAAGGCTGCTACTACGCGTTTCATGCAATTAGATCTCTAAATTGATGTACCTATCCATCGAACTCACCTAGTAGTAGATTTCTAAAATCCAGCATTTTAACTAAGTACTTCCTTTCATCCACCTGCCTTCAATGTCGCAATAACAGCCACAGTCTAACTTCGTATTCTCTCAACCTATAGAGAATACTACGACAATCTTGAGGACAAATAAAATGTACCTAAAACACGTAAAAACACATTTGCTATTCAGAGTCAACATAGTTATCGAATATTTAAAATGTGTCGTTATCACTACCGTTAAAACAATTAACGGTAAATGGAGCCGTCAATCAGGGCTTTTCGTGTGAAAATCTAGAGCGATGAGGGTACTCATTGTAATGAATCAACATTAGGGGGTGATAACACAACACCGCACGAGCGCTATAGAAGCGAAATACCCGCAGAAGAGCCACGTGCCGTGCTGACGTACCGGGACGAACACGATGCGGGCCACACACCCGCAATCATGTTTAGTTAATAATTACACCACTTTAATTCATTGCTTGATTGATGAAGCTCAAATAACATGTATTTGATATCAAGAAGCATAGGAATTGAACTGAAGCTCTTCACTCCACTTGAATTTTAGCTCTAGAGAGGTATAGGCAAAAGTTTCATCACAATATTCGTAACGAATCTCAACAAAATCTTCATTAAAAAGCCTTTTGGATCAAATTCATGCTATTGCCACTAATACTGTGCTATTGCTATCCAGTCGTTGGTATATCGTTAAAATTTATTTTATCTATAAAATATTTTTGTTGAATCTCGCCTACTGGGTAGTTTTTGTGTTAAAACCAGTCTCAACTATTATTATTAATGACAAGTAAGGAATGAGCGGTGTTATACGTCAGCGCATCAATAGACCTCGTCGCATCTCAATACAACACTCCTGCGCAGCGAGCGTTGAACTGTTTCACACCTAGACATTATAAAGTATCTACTATGTAAATAGTTGCACTTATGTTTGTTTTGTTCATTACATTCTTATATTTTTAAATCTTAGCGTCCATTATTTAGTTTGTTCACGATTCTTATGCTATTCTATTGTTATTTTAATGTGAATCACACTGTAACTTTAAAATTGTTTTAACTCTACTCCGAAAAAAAATTAAAACAATCTTGGATTTTAAGTGTTTTTTGACCTGCAGCCTTTTAGGTAGTATAATATACGCATAAACTATTATAACGTGGCTTAAACACAATGCAAGCTCAAACAAGGAACCATGAACATAGGAGCGTATGCGATGAGTGCACTAAGAATGATTTTCCAAATTTTACTTCTAAGGGGTTAATATAGAGAATAAATAAAATAAAATCAAGAGTGGAAGTGTCCGCTCCTCAGTCTCGCCCGCAACGAGACTAAGGAGCGGACACTTCCACTCAGTCCACTCTTGATTTTCTGTTATATATATTCTCGAATCTTCTATGTTATAAAACTGTTCTTTTTTCCTTACATAGCACGACATCCTTGGAAAGCTCTCTAATATGTGTGTATCTAGTACGATCTACTCGTATTTGATTCCAAATTGTTGCATGTTGATCAGCATCAGTCTTAAGAACCTATTACAATTAGCATCGATTCGCATATTGGACCCATTAAACACACCACATAAGTCTTCTAAAGCGATAAAAATGCTATGGGCTACATACTAAACGCCTATTTTGTATAAGAAGATTGCTAAATAATGTTGATAAGAGCAGATAACACCTACTTAAAGAAATCTTAGACAAGAACCGCCCGGATCTCGGTTCTTTGAAGTCCTGATGAGAACTCTTTATCGACTCAGTCCTCTCTGCATGTACGTAACTCATTTATATTCGCAGCTGAACCTGATGAGAGAAATTCTTCATTATCACTTCGTCGTTTAAGAGAGGTAGAGCATAGCATTTTTGCTCAATGAGCTGCTTGACTTGGGAAGTACCTTACAGAATACCGCAGCCAAATAATAATCTTGTGTTCCTGTGTGTGAGTAAGGTTGAAAGAGATCATTGGAGAAGGGGAAGGGTCGGTAATAGGACTAATAGGTGAGCCGTAAAGATTGCCGTTGGCAATCATGCCGACTTTATAGTATAAAAAAAAACATTTTCAGAATCACTTAGTAATAGATTTTCAAGTTTAAATGAGATTCCCATGTTTAGGTTTTCTAACAAAATGAACGACACGAAGCCACGAACAGTAGCTAATTTTGTATAAAACATAGTTGTGACACTTGTGAAATGGTTCAATCAATTGGTCGATGAAGTGTCGGTTGATTGTTTGTCGCGGTCGGCGAACCCTCGCTTTCCACCTCGGTTCATTTCCAAACACCAACCGATTTGTCATACCCACAAATATCACCAGCTTACCCACAAACTGTTGATGTAATACCATCATTAGTGGGGACAGGGTTACGGGTAATTACCTACTTAAATTGAGAAGATGGATCAGTTTAATTTTCTATTATAATTGTTTTCCTCGATGGATTCTCGGAATCCATCGTAGCCGCATCTACATTTATTTTCTCATTTTAAAGTAATCAAACATACAAATGTGAAATTTTGTTAGTAAAAGTATTGTTGCTTGCTTTTTCTGTTATTATGGTATAGTTTAAATTGCTCTATATTTTTTTTTTTATAATAAATTAACCAAAACAGCTTCGAACAAATTATAGAGTTATCCTACATTTCCATTACTCTTTGGCAATTTGTATGTAACTGTTGTTGTATCGTGCAACGTTTCTCCTTACAACTAAATACTATTGTAGGTATTAGTGTTGCCAGGTCCCGTGTGTCAAATTTCGGAACGTAAGGATAAAATAATCGGGATTTTGGGTTTCAAATCGGGACAGTAGTGAAAGTCTGAATTTGGTGAGAAAAAATGAAAGCAAAAATATTTTTATGTAGTAGCAGCTTAGTTATATTCACTTTTCCTGTAAAAAATATCAAATATAGTAAAGACTCATGAGGTTAGTGAAAAATCGGGACATTTGGCGTCCCGATCATGGGTTAATCGGGACGTGTCACCAGACCCCTGAAAATCGGGACGTCCCGCGCAAATCGGGACACCTGGCAACACTAGTAGGTATATACCTACCTACAGGTACCTAGTACTAGGTCTACTTATAGGTACCTACTTAAACAGATTACAGACTGAAACCTAGGTCCCCACTCTGAAAGTTAACTTTGATTTACTTTCAACTTATTTTCGTGGCCAAAAGGGTTGTTTAGCTTTTGCTCTCTTTTAACAAGATCTATCGGGAGGCGCGCAATAGATTTAATGAATTACCAGGATAGCTAAACAAATAGATAAGTAGGTACTTATTTACTCTACAAAATATCCTATCCTTTGCTAATTCACTACCTATTCTTACGCTGTTTTATTATTAATAAATTATGTTATTATCCCGGTCTATTCGGACCTTGCTTATGGGTTCTGGGCACATTTTTGATAAAATCACAAAAGTTGTCATTTTCCCGCGCTCCGTCTCGTGACCGCTGGCGGGAAACGTCAAATTATGGATGCGTTCAGAAACGACGCGGCCGACCAGAACATGACGAATTATGAGCGCTCTCGAAAGCCGGTCCCGTAATTATTGTGGACAAGGCACTTTTTGCCTCTGACAAATAGTAAGAGCGTGGAATGACTCCGGAGCTTTGTGCCGCTGCTAATGACATTCGTGGAGGAGCGAGCTCTAATATTAACTATTTCTTTTGTGCGAGGACCAGACGTGGTTGTGATGCGTTCGCGTCTTGCCTGCGATGGGACAACGACCTCCCCTTTATTTGTTACATTACTTGAACGTTAATATGAATCGAATGAACGCGAGTGATGAGCTCAAATTTCCTTGCTGCGCCCGGCGACTTTCCGTTGTCACGCGAGCCTCCATTTTAATATTATAATATATTAAATAGTTATTTAGGGTCCGTTGAGAAACTGAGTATATACTTTTAAAGAATTGTTTCGAATGTTCTTCATAATATTATGATGCAAATTTTTACTAAACCTTATATTCTGTCAATTATTATCCTACTGTAAAGACTATATCCAACTCTATCTTGATCGTTTTTAATTTACTACTTGTGTGTTTGGTTACTGATTTCGGTAGTGAATTTCCTCGCAATGTACAAACCCAATACTCCCTTACACCTCTATACAGTTTAATAAACCGTTTCGGACAGAACCAATAAATGTGTCGGAATCATCAATAATTGCTTTATTTATTTACAAGAACTCATTCCAATTGGTTAATTTCGAAATTCTCCAGCAACAGCCCAGACACCTGTGGTAATTCTATAATGACGTTGAATTTTCCACGAAATTTGTCCAGCCAGTGGAATATGAGACGCTGCCTTGGTGGTCGCAGTGAATGGAATAACCTTCGTGAAATTGTTTTATGACAGGCTACATTACTACAACCACTGCGGGCTATTTAAGATATTGTATAGGTAGCCCTTAATAGACCTTTAAAAAAAATTAACCCTTATGGTACCATCTCCGTCACTCCAAATTATTTTTCATCTGAAGCTCACGTAAAATGAAAGACAATGAAACCGATTTCCCCATAATATCATCAATAATAGCGAAGATACTTATCAGATTCTACAAGTATAGCCGGTCGCCGTCTGAGTCATGGCCTTGCACGACTTAATCATTTTAACTAGAGTTTCCTAATGTTTCTAATAGTGTGCGTTAACACAATATTTGTGGATCACATCCATACAGAAAATAAATGTTAAGTCATTACAATCGTTCAAATTCAAAGATATAATGACCAATTTACAAAATACAAACACTGGAAGATTAAGATAGGTAAAAAAAAACATTACGATTCGGTATCTTTCCATCAAAAAGTAACCGTGCAACTAAAATACATTGTATTTATTATCATTGCAATGTACCTACCTAGATAATAAAAGTTCAGAACAAGACTCGGTCGATGAGAGACTGATCCAATAAAATTTCAATTGATGCTACTCAGTAGTGATGCGATTCCAATGAACAATTTGAAGGCAGACCCGCTAGCCTTGCTTGCTACAGATCGAATGATCAGTTAGTTTTTTTGTCTTAAGTCCCATGGAATCAAAATCGGCAAAACGTTCCATACGCAAAATGCTGAAGAAATAAGCAAATGTAGAAGATAGCAAACTGGATTTACTGCTTATTGTGTATTTTATTGTTTTGTTGCGTAATTATTTTACATTTTGCGTATTGTACGTTATGCTCCAGATATTTTTGTCTTAAGTCCCATGGAATCAGAATCGGCAAAACGTTCCATACGCAAAATGTACAAAATGCTGAAGAAATAAGCAAATGTAGAAGATAGCAAACTGGATTTACTGCTTATTGTGTATTTTATTGTTTTGCTGCGTAATTATTTTACATTTTAGGTATTGTACGTTATGCTCCAGATGGATAAAAACGCATCATATGATTGCAGTTGCATCACTTAAGGCGGCCCTCTGTGGCCGGCGCAACTTCAACGCAAGCATAGTTTAAAAGCTTGTTGTTTCATCCAACGTAATGTTTGACTGCGAAAAAAGAGAGACAGCATCAGAGCCATCGGTTATCAGTCGGTAAATTCCGCTGATCACTCACGGCCGCTTCGCTAGGTCGTCATTCATGATTTCGCATATCATAAAACTTGTTCCAGGCGTATACTTCTTGTGAAAAAATCTTACAAGTTTGTGAAAAAGAAGTTAGTTATTTAGAATCTCCAATACATTTGCAAGCCTGGGATCTAAATGTTTTCTTTACTTTTAAAATTTATAGGTACATTAGATATGGCCGAAGTTCAGGTAAAATTTGAGCAAAAACGCTGTTTTTCGGAGGCTTTTACTGAATTTGTTTCACACTTTTTTTTTATTTCGCTTAGATACACGGCTAGATATAGTGCACAAGATACTAATTTGTTCAAAACATCTAACGAAAAATGTTTAACAACGCCATAATAAGTACAGAGGTTTTGTATGAAAAGTATGGCGAATAGAGTGCTCTTAAGGCTTTAACACAATAAACGCACGTCGTTAAGTTATAAAACAACTTGTTAATGCAGTAGGTATAGAACAGCGTCGTGGGTACAGCCCATAAATCTGGTTTGTTGCTACCCGACTATTTTTACTAGTCATTCTTTTAACCGGCTTGCTTAGCAACAAGATATAATTCACTATCTGTATTCAACCTTCTGCAAATCGTAGATTCTTATACTATGTCCAAACTAGGTAATAGTACCTAGTTTATTTGTTGTGAAGTAAATGTATTTTTTTTTATTTTTCAGTTTCTGAGAGCATTCAATTACTAATTTTGAACTACTTTTTATAGCTTATTGATGTAGAATTTGAAATAAATGGTTCTTGACAATCGACCGACCTTGCCCTATCCTAACGAGCGCCCGCGCACCATTTGTAGGTACTAGTACTCGTACTCTACCAGCAGCAAAACTCTGTCCTTGCGATTTTTCCGGTCTTATACACTGGATAAGATTTTCCTCCCAAGAATCTTCCATGAGCATGGCAAGTAGGTAGGTACATACAAAAATAACTTACTGACAATATGAGTTTTATTTTATTTTTGAAACGCTGCTAAGCCTACGGTGAATATTTTGTATAACGAGCACCGCCTCTAGTGGATCCTTTTGGAAGCATTTCATACAAAATATTTCACCGTAGTCGCTAGCGACCGTAGATTACGTTAGTGTAGAAAACTCATGGTAGACGTACAAAAATGCCTATGGTATGGAGAAGGACATAGGCTACTTCTTATCCCGGGAACGCGGGTGAAACCGCGTGGGACAGCTAGTCCGGTATAAACCGAAATCATAAATCATTAATGATAGCCGCATTGAGTGAGATGATCGAATAAAATTAAAATAAAGGCATTAATGAATAATTATTGATATCTTGACATGGAGGCTGTTGGTATGGTATCGATAGGCGCCATCAAACCGGACTTTGAGAATTGTAAATCATTTTATATAATATTACATAATTATTCAATGTTAATCATGAGTATTATAAATAAGATTGGATGATGTATATGGCGCTCACCTCACCGGTTATTTAATAATATGAATTTATTACATTGATTGAGTGAACAGAATTCGTCACGTTGTACCTACTTATTTAGCTCTTACTTGGTATAACATATATTTATACAAAGATAAGCGTTGGTACACCACATTTTGATAGTAGCACAGTTGATACAGCCTTTTCATCTCCGACTCCTCGACATACCACGTACGTTATGGAAGGTATATTTTTCCATACATTTTCAGATCGAAGCGAAGAAGTTTAAACGATTAACTCGTGAATTATTTCAGGTATTTTGAGCTGAAGAATGCATGTCGTTGACATCGGATCCTCATGCTGTAAAGGCAAGCCTAGCGTAAACCAGCAAGTCAGTAAAACTGACAATAACGAAGTGAAAAACACGAAAATGCCTTATATACTGGGTGGATATTTCGAGATGGCATATTTTCGAAACCTATATTGGGTTAGTCATTCTGAATAATTTTTACTATGGCATAAACACTGAAATCACGAAAGAAATGTTTTCTTGTCATACATTATGATCGAGCAAGGTTGATCGTTACTATAGAAAGTATTTTAGGGTCGGCAACGCGCGAGTGATACCCCTGGTGTTGCAAGCGTATGTACGCTTGCAACACCAGGGGTATCACTCGCGGTAACTGCTTTCCATCAGGCGGACCGTATGCTTGTTTGCCACGTTAGTGGTATAAAAAAAATTAAAAAAATTTTTTTTTGAAATTCCTTGTTGGTCCCATAGTCAAAGTTGTTTAGCATGACTAACCCAACCCAGGTTTTAAAAATATGCCATCTCGAAATCTCCACCCAGTATAATAAGGAGGAAATCTTAGATAACACCAAGAAAGGTTAACTTAAAAAAAATTTTGAGTGTACCTACAACGGGAAAGTCAGTATCCTCAAGTCCTTATCCTCATACCCTGAGATACTACATTCTTTATACTAAGCAAAAGCTATCAAAACTTCCTTATATCAAAGTTCGGTTTCAAATGAGATCACAGTCGAGTCCACTTTGCTTGAAGGTTCTACTTCGAGTAGCTACGCAACATCGTAAACAACTTTTTGCCCTCCCACATCACATTTGTTTATAATTAGAACTTTATGTGCTTGTGATAAAGCTCATGTTTTCTATTGCTGAAGGTACTCTCACGGTCTCCCATGGCTAAGTACCCCAACTATAGTGCACAAACAAGTGTAACGTCACGATCGTAGGTACTATATAAAAAAGTGGTCGAGCATGTAATGAATCAGGCTTATTTTCCGACGGTTCAGTACCTACCACTAGCCTATTCGCTTTGTGACTTGACCTAATCCTTTTTGGGAAATGCTGCACCAAGTACTTTTTACTGGGAGAATAGCATCCATACTCCGTATTTTCGTTTCATTTTCAGATCCCATACATGATTTGTTTACAAAACGGAACGAAATATAAAAGAAGCAGTAAAAATAGTGCATGGTCACCATAGGCTCTATGGTGACCAATCACTCTATTACCTATGTAATATTCTTGGGCTCAATTTACATTGCCGCGGAATGGAGCACATACTTATGTGAACTTTTAGTCTGATCCAATCACATCTACACATCGTACATCAAATACAGAAATCAATGCTGGTATGTACCAAATATGGAAGAATTCAATTCTGAATAAACACGTTTTCTCACTTTGCATTTATCATTAGAATGTAGTTATAATAATGTTAGGTACTTTAGTCGGAAAACCCATGGCCTCAGGCGATGGCAGTTGCAACACAAACGGCGGAAGGCAAGGGGCGGCGCCCGCGCCGTCGCCGTCGCCGTGGCCCGACCAACAACGGTACATTGTCACAGACTAGTTAGAAAATACAAAAACTGTTGTTCAAATTAAGCTATGATTGAGATTGATTACGTCGCCGTCTGCAGTCTGGTCGTCTACGGATGACTAATATTTTTGTCAGGGCAAAAAGCTAAGATACTGATAAAATTTTGGCACAGTAATTACGTTATGTATGGTATGCTCATGTCAAATATTTGCAGGCTATATTATGGTACGATTGTTAACGCGTTTGCAATTTGGTCCGTTTAAATACCGTTATTTCCCTGACTTGTGCGAAATTCCATCTTCTGGTACGTACCTAATCAACCATGGTAATCCATAGATTTTTTGTATCAATATCAAGTTTATCGTTCAGAAAAAGGTAGATCACTTAATATTCCCTGGGTTGTTATAACTAACAAAAAATTACATTAAGCTTCCCCTAGCTTTTAAAGATGTGAAGTGCGTCGTAACTACAACTGTGGGATTATAACGCTACATGAAGCTCCATTACCATTAAAGTGAAATTAAACGAAGCAGTTGAAGTTTTAATGCCTCCTAAACATTTAGCAGATCGTACAAAGGATTTTTACACTCTGTTTAACAAAATAGTACATTCCGCGTTTGCATACAGGCGGGGTAATTACTCGGTGTATTGTTATACACAATGGTGATGTTATTTATTATTTCAATTTCACAATATATTGTCGGAGAAAACAATGTACGCACCTAACGTTCGGTTCTTATAATAAATTGCCCCATCTCTTGCGCACGGTGCGGGTGCGGTATTGGCCAACTGTTTCCTTTGGAACCGTTACGGAATTACGTCACACAGGATGCTTTTCCGAATGTAAAATAACTAAATAACAATGTGTGACAAGGTTGCTATGTACATTCTCTGCAAAATTGCTAAATCTGTAAGATATAGGCGGAATTCGATAAATATCTGTTTAGGCTTTACTTAGAGAAAAGTTGAAATGACGACCCTATATCAATACGAGAAGACACCGTACTTTGTTTTAATTCAAGATCAACATAGCCCCGACAATGTTGTAGAAACACAATAACCGAGGCAAAGTAGGTGCCACATCGCAGTTCGCTACAGATAATCTAACCACTCGGTAAAGACTCTACGGTATTGGAGCATCGATTCATGCGCGCATCGGCGGCGCGGGCGCAGAGAAAGCGCTTGTGCTCTGAACAGTACAATGCCCGCCCGTGTAGATACACTAGATAGTGCCTGTGAACTTTGACCTACGAGTACGAGTCTGACTAAGAATTGAACTGGAACGAAGGTGTACGGGTAAGGAAAGTTGAACGGCTCCGGTTGAAAATAGGTTTAGATTTTAATCTAAATGGGAATAGTGGAATAAGTACACTTTTAATTAGAAACGCTTAGTTGGTACTAAGCGTACCAGATTGATTCTTCTTTGCAAGTCATATACCTAAGTCCATAAGATTCAAAATTCGGAATAAGCCACATACAATGATTTTTCGCAATGACCAACGTCTCTCAGCGGTGTCATTTGCTATACCAGTAAGCCATCTACCTAAGGTTTGTGTCTACCCTCCTACATAACAATATTCAAAGGGACTGGCTACATCCGCCTCCGCAATCATATTATATATCAACGTTCGAATGCCACAACATTAATTATAATAAGATCTAAGTCAAGGTCGATAGGAACCAGTTGTAGCAATCTGTTTGTTACCTATAGCAACCGACAAAAAACAATCGGTTACGTACAATATTAAGTTACATTTTTCTAATTTTAACATCTATCACTTTCTTCGTTTGCTATCGTAATTAGAATCAGATGGTGAACATGGTATCAATCGGATGAGATCAACGATACATTATCCTCTAATTAGGACGTTATGCTCCTTGAAATAAGAACTACTTTCAAATAAAGCGATGAGTATGTCCAAATATTGGGAAATAGAAGTCAATATTCAAGCAATATCAAAGTGATCACTATTAAAGCTCATAACTTCAACTTTATCAGACCCAGCCTATCTGCGAGCCAACGGGCTAAGGCTCAGTGATTGTGACATTGAATGCCGTACGGTGTCATGAATTCGAATCATACATTGAGCTTTCGATGAATAAAAACATCAAAAAGGTAATTTGTAGTACCCCGAGTACCCATCTGTCTGGCTATCAATCAAGTTAAAAATCTTTCACCTAACACCTACTCATGTGTTCTGGCAGCTGCACTTGAGAGCCAGTTTTTTTTATAAACTACGTGATTGTGGTGACTACATTAAATTACACTCAATCATAGCTCTATCCCAATATTAAATTCAAAACAAAAAGGCGAAGGTAAAGTACAAGTAGGTACAAGATACCATAGAGTAGAGCCCGCGGGGTGAACGACTGAATGCCGCCATTACTCCAACCGCATCATTACTGAGCCAGCGCGCACGCTGCACCGCGCACCACAACACCGGCCCATAGCTACCTTCTATTCGCTTTTTACAATTTTCTACAAAGTGTTTTATAAAAGCCTCCGCTTCACTTGGGTAGCTTTGATGACTCTACTTGCATTAAACCTGCCTAGATGAAATCCTCCTTCTTAGAAAACAATGTGATCAGGCCATTTGCACGACAAGTTTTACATCTACCTTCTCCAGTAGGTACGTATCTATATCTACCTCTGAATATTATCACTTTGGTCTTTCCAGATAATTGGACTACAAGAGTATACCTTAAATTTTTTATGTATTGTCATAGGACGAAAAGTCTTTATTTTTGGTCCGGTGATTTCCTTGTATTGCAGATTTGTGATCACTCGCAGTATTTGTAAGGGCTTGTTCACAATTACCGGATAACATTTGGCACCAAAAAAAAAGGTTCGACAGATTTGCTACAGAGAAAACATGCCCTAAAGTACGCAACATAGTAGGTATCTAGTTACAATGAAGATAAATCCGCGCGATCAAAAAAAGGCTATGTTTCTAAAAAATTCAAAAGATTCTAAGCCTTACGGTGTTACTGACGATACGCAGTCGGTACATCAAAACCGCTGCGATATATGATCAAAACGAACGGACAGTTTCACATAGTTGGGCGCACGTTCGCTCTTATCGAATCATCTCACCATTGTTGGCACGCGGGACACATTCATAAGCACATTCGGTGCATACCGCCATACATTATATATTCATCTTTATAACAACGATCTAAATCTCAAAATCAAATGTACACTGAATTATAGTTTTAGACGTACGAGATAAAAATATTATATCATTTGAATGCCCCACGGTGTCATCCTTGCATGGCATAACTAAAGCTTAATTGGAAACAAGAGTTACTGTACGGTATGCTGCTAATAAATTTAAATCAACTCGATACTAAAATTATAGAATAACTCTTATAAGATCATGTGGATGCTTCTCTTGCGCACGGACCCAGAGTGTAACGCCATACAGTAAATAATATACTACGTACAATAACGCTTACAAAGAATTAACGTAAGTCACGCGTTTGCGATTTATATGAGAACTTGTACTAAAAACGCAAACGCGATAGTAACGTTATTCTTTGTAAGCGTTATTGGACGTAGTATATTCTTTACAAACTATACACTCGGGGTACAGGCTTTGATCAGGTCCTCTGAGATTATTAAAGGCAATTTTTTGTCAATATACCTGCAGCACTGTCAGTAGCTCCATCTATAGGTTATAATATAAATTGTTACCAAGTGTTACGTATTTTGATTAGACTTGGACGTGTGGCACTTGCTGGACCACATCTAGATTGAGGAATTTGAGCACCTTATATCATCATACTGATGATTTCGAATGAATAGCTTGATACTTATCTGGCCACTCAAAAATCAGCCTTAACAGAAACTCCAAAAACATTTGATAAAAAAAATCTATGAAAATGCTGTGCAACATTTAATTGACCAACAAATAAATTCCAATTACATAATCTCAAATTGACATTAAACTATTTCCTTTAATTAAATAATTAAGGAGGTAAGTACATTCAGAAACACTTACATAACTGTTTAAATAAATATCTCGGGGGCACTACATCATACACGGCCATCTGATCCCAAACAGCGGGGCTACCGTATCTTTGGTGGTACTACCTAATGGGAATAGTGTCATGTTGACGTTTGAAGACCATTGTTGGGGTTCGTCAGATCACGTCATTGAATGAAATCAAGGATGTTAAAAAAAATCGGATATATTCTCGCTAACAAAAACCTGTGTCGCTCAAGTCGGCCACTACGCTGTACGTACAAGCCGGCACGCACACATTCACACATTAGTCGAGCGCGGGTAAACGGCAACAGAGTCTCGTTTCCCGCGGAATAGCCAACTAATGTGTGCGTGAGAGGTGACCGACTCTCATAGACACAGTTTTTTGATAGCGAGAATATGTCCGACGTAGTCTGTGGATGAAATTAATTAATGATGTTCATTACGATGACCACCAAAGATACGCGGTAGCCTCGCTGAGCTTGTACTATGGAAACTACAAAGGTGAAATACTACATTTTATGGATATTTACACCTCATAATTTATACAAGTAGCAGTCAGTATTTCTGTATTTCTAAATAATTATATGGAAATTTTAAATATCTCAGTACATTCATTTTAATTTGCGGCAGTTTCATAAGTCACATGAATTATTACGTTTTTAAAATATCTTATAAATATTTATTTTTATAATTTAAACTTATTACATTTATATATACACTATCTTATATCACATTTTAATATTATACAGAGCCATATGCGTATGTAAATAGTGGCATATTTACAAATTCAGGTAATAAGCAAATATGTATAGTAGGCCGATGTTAACATTTACATTTTTAATAATTCACAGGTTACAAGACACGATTAAATCCTATAATAACGAGCAATATGTGTAGTATATATGTTTTGAGATCTCGAAAACGGATCCAACGATTTCGGTGATATTTGTATACGAGGATTTTTGGTGGGCGAAAATGTTATCTAGCTAGGTACCATCTCTGAGAAAATGTGTTTTCCGAGTTTTCTAGCAAAGCTCGGTCGCCCAGGTACTATATAAATATTATCATCGGAATGTAAAATAAATAGCAACGTTCGATTAAATAAGATTTTATATTTTAATATAATACATATTGGGAACCTGGCATCATGGATTATTTTCAGCCACCTCACTAACGGCGCCCATGCCTAGCATACAGATGATATCTAGTAAACTAAAAATTTGTAAATAAATGTAACAAACAGACTGAAAAACTATTTAGGACATATTTGTAACAGACAAACAATATTATGGCAACACATAGAGAGAGCGTAAATGCTATTTTAATAAATAGGTCACAATAAATAAGTATACATATATTTATCTACTTGCAACTGTTTTTTATTGTGACTAGACCTGTGTTTGACAATCTAAGGTTCACTTTGTGACCTATTTACTGTTATTGTACAGTATCTTTTTAATTCTCTATTGATGATTAAATACGTATAAATATTATTATGATATTAGTGTAAGCGCGCATTATCCATGATATATTTTTCGATGTCATATTTTCGAAACATAGGTCGATCTTAGGTATTATCTTGCCGAAAAACTTATAAAAATATAGAAATTGCGAAAAAAAAAATCAACGTTACTCAATAAAAATGTGTTTTTTTTTTTTTTTTAATTAATCGTCTTGCGTTTGGCGACTGACCCACCCATAAGGGGCGATGACGAAGCCTAAGATGAAACACGCTTACCCAGAAGAAACCTATTCACTCTGGCCTTGAAAGTACCTAGATTATAAGCGTCAGGAAACACAGACGCCGGAAGCAAGTTCCACTCCCTTGCTGTCCGCATTATAAATGAGGATGCAAAACGCTGTCCGTATATTCGGTATGTCAACAACGTACGGGTGAAAATTTTCCCGGCGTCTTGTGGTTCGGTGTAAAAATGGGGATGGTGGAATAAGGTTGAACAATTGTATGTATTTATTATCTAGGTGTAGCCCGCGGTTTCACTCGCGTTCCCGGGATAAAAAGCCTATGTCCTTCTCCATACCTTACATTCTCCAAACAAACTTAAGCATTCTAATATACTTCGCATTTATAATATCAGTAAGGATAAGGATTATTTTGTGATTTCAAGGCGTTCAGGGTGACCAACGCAACATAGGTTTCGTAAATATGATATCTCAAAGTATTCACCATCCTATACCATATATGTATTTCTTAAAGCTAAGCAAATATTCCAATTGGCAATAAGATTGGTTAAAAATTTTGACATTGCCAGCTAATTCTCTAAGCCTTGGAATACAAATAATAAAAAAATATTAATTATATTATATACTTATAACCTCTTAGTAGATCCAATCTATAAAAATGTACAATTCACTTAATTATTACAATTATTTAAGCTATATACAAGAAAATATGAGATAGATAAAGGTATGTAACTGCTAAGTTATATTTGTAGTTCAAATATTAAAAATGTCTTATAAAATTGGTGTTTTCCCTGGAATTGACAATAGCTTCACGAATTCACATACAACTTACATTTTCTATTTTTAATAAAAGCCGTGGGTAAATCCTAAGTATAGTGCTTTATTTAGAAAGTTTCCTTGCCTAAAACTTGTAAGGGATTTACTAACAGGCTAGGCTAGATGACTGAAAATTCTATTTAGTCCATGATTTACATGATCAAAAAATATTAAAAAACGTACAAAGATATTGTGCGTTGAAGTTCCGCGTGACTTCACGTTATGGCACAGTTTTTACCATAACGTCGACTGATGCCCGGTTTCAATAAACAAAAACGAATCGTTTTGCTTACCAATGGTAGGTATTTTAATTGCCAAACTGGGCTTATATATCATTTTGTAAGCTAATTTTACCTGTGATAGCTACTTCCATATAGGAGGGTCTGTTATGCAAAGCTTTGAGGTATTTACTTCATTATTAGTAAAGATATAAGAGTCTTAATTTTAACCGATAAAGGTCCGTAAATTATTGAAATCGGTCATAAGACGTCACGAGCCCCCACTCCCGAACTTTGACGCGCTTTATCTTCGTGATTTTTTTTATGATTTGGTAAATTAAAATATACACGTGCCCAATATTTTTTCATAATCTAACTGACGGACTTATTAGAATTATTTATTTTTTACCCAGGAATCATACTCTATTTTTTATCAAATTAAATTCATATTTTATTCATTTGTTTATAGAGTCTATTATTTATTTTCATAAGCTTCAACCGTTTATCCTACAACATAACGATATGAATGACAGTGTTAAAGGAAAATAAAAGTTAACACTGAATAAATAAAGCACTATTTTAAAATCCTATCCTATTGTAAATTCGTCATGCCTTTCATATATACATGTATCTCTTTTTCAATAACCCTTATTCATAATCGCTTTATAACTAAATCAGTGTTATAGTGTCCTCCGTCTCTCTCTTTCGATCACCATACGTCACGTGTCTGATAAAGACTAACTGCCTTACTCAGAGACGTCAATTAGTTACTGACAGATTAAAGTATCTCTATCTTTGTTTATTCGATAGCCATAGAAAGGGACAGGTCTAGAGATAACGAATCATTACACTTAATTGACGTCTCTGAGTACGGCATAACTTTATTATGAATAAGGGGAGTTTTCAAATACCTTACATAATTGAGACGCATACATTCATGTATTTAAATAAATAACCTTTCTTAGTGAATTAAAGCTTTTTATATGCATTGCACTTCTTTCCATTCACCTATAATTAATATTATTTACTTCTAAATAAGTTTTATATAAATCATGATCCCAGGTTAAAGCTGCATGTAAGCAGTTAACAGAGGTGTTAAATAACTTATAAATGCTAAAGGATACCTCTTATAGGTTTAAGTGAAATGATCCGCACTTATAGCAGGGACCGGTTCAACTAAACAGCATGCCTATATTATATTCATCCAATACTGTTTAGAAAATATGGATGTTTTTGTATTGTTTTATCGCCTGTGTAAATAGCATCGTAAGCTGCAATGATTTTATAAGTAAAAGAGGTAGATAGGTTATAAGCGCTCCGAGAGTGGCACGTTAAAACTGTGCTAGTTAGCTCTCTTTAGCTATGAGTCGCGTCAGAGCGTCAACGACACGACGTGTGACGGGTCGCTCACTTCCCTCCAATATGGCGATGAGGGCGATGGCTGCCACACGCGTCATACTTGTGAACAGGTGCTGCTTGTGGGGGCTGCCAGTTTGCCATTTATTTATTTACTTACTAGCAGCGAAACCCGGCGTTGCTCGGGTTAAAATACATCGTATGTTTAATGGTATAAGAAATATATAAGGATACATTTTTTAACATAGATATCATAGATTTCTATTTTAGATTTCGATTTGGTTCTTTTAGATCAATAATAACACTCGTACACATTTTGGAACATTCCAGATCAATCCAAAAATGTTTAGAACTTTCTCGAACATTTTAAATCGCTTATAATAAATTGCACTCATTTTAGAATTTTCTAGATAATTCTAGAAATATTTAGAATTTTCTCGAACATTTTAAATCGTTTATAATAAATTGCACTAATTTTAGAATTTTATAGATCACTCTCGAACATTCTACATCGATCATAATAAATTTCACTCATTTTGGAACTTTCTAGATCATTCTTGAAATTTCTAAAACTTTCTCGAACATTCTAAATCGATCATAATCAATTGCACTCATTTTGGAACTTTCCAGTTCATTCGGAAAATTTCTAGAACTTTCTCGATCATAACAAATTGCACTCATTTTGGAACTTTCCAGATCATTCGGAAAATTTCTAGAACGTTCTCGAACATTCTAACTCGATAATAACAGTTTTGGACATTTTGGAACTTTCTAGATGAAGCCAGAAATTTGCAGAACTTTCTCAAACATTCTATATCGATTATAATAGTTTGCATTAAGTCTAGAATTTTCTAGATCATTCCAGATATTTCTAGAACATTCCAGATCAATTATAACCGTTTTACTCATTTTGGAACTTTCTAGATCATTCAAGAAATTTCTCGATCATTCTAAATCGATCATAACAAATTGCACTCATTTTGGAACTTTCCAGATCATTCGGAAAATTTCTAGAACGTTCTCGAACATTCTAACTCGATAATAACAGTTTTGGACATTTTGGAACTTTCTAGATGAAGCCAGAAATTTGTAGAACTTTCTCAAACATTCTATATCGATTATAATAGTTTGCATTCACTTTAGAATTTTCTAGATCATTCCAGATATTTGTTGAACTTTCTAGAACATTCCAAATCGATTATAACCGTTTTACACATTTTGGAACTTTCTAGACCATTCCAGAAAATTTTAGATCTTTTCAGAAGTCTAGAACTTTCTAGATCATTCAAGAAATTTCTCGAACATTCTAAATCGATCATAATCAATTGCACTCATTTTGGAACTTTCCAGATCATTCGGGACATTTCTAGAACCTTGTCGATCATTCTAAATCAATCATAAAAATTGCACTCATTTTGGAACATTCCAGATCATTCGGGAAATTTCTAGAACGTTCTTGAACATCCTAACACGATAGTAACAGTTTTGGACATTTTGGAACTTTCTAGATGAAACCAGAAAATTTATAGAACTTTCTCAAACATTCTATATCGATTATAGTAGTTTGCATTCACTTTAGAATTTTCTAGATCATTCCAGATATTTGTTGAACTTTCTAGAACATTCCAAATCGATTATAACCGTTTTACACATTTTGGAACTTTCTAGACCATTCCAGAAAATTTTAGATCTTTTCAGAAGTCCTCATGCGCTAGAAAAGGACAGCAATATATGTTTTAACATTTTCGCCACCCACAACCACCCCCTTCCACCCACCGCGACCAAACTCCCTTACTACCACCTGGAGACCAAGGGGTATTTACCACCCCAACGGGAAGTTGATTGGGGTTGGTGGTGATTGAGAAAACTGCGTATTTACGTACCCACAAAAGCATTTTATATATATTATTAGATTAAATATAGATTCAGTCTACTTTGTAGTTTTGCCGCCGAGCCGGGGCACGCAATTGTTGTTAGTGCGATTAGAATGTAAATATTATGTAATGAATCTAAGCTTGTTTTGAAAAGAGTAATTGCTGAGTTTATTGCCGGCTCTTCTCAGCAAATGCAACCTTCCGAACCCGTATTAGAGTATTAGAGTCAGACTTTTCATAAGTGCCTGCGAAGGTCTATTTGAATAAATGATTTTGAATTGAATTGAACATGTATGACAGTGTGCCATTTATGAAGTTCAAATCTTGTGTAGGTAACCTATCTACCTCTTTTCTTATAATATCATTGGTAAGCTGCATTTATAAAGCTTTTATAAAGCACTAAGACACAATGTTTAAACAAATGGTGTTTCGTCTAAATAGTACTAGGTAAATATTAAAGATAATTTAAACAGTATTTAATTTAAATAGGTTATGCATAGACGTTGAAAAACTGTTGTACATATTAGGTAGCTCGTTTAAAGCTCTTGGTAGGTAAGAATTTAATAATATTTATTCAATTGGCGGTAGTTTTATTTTCGGCCCGCCTGATGGTAAGCGGTTACCGTATTTACAGCAAAAATTCTGTATTTACCCTTTTTATTTTTTGTCACTTCATGCTAATCGAATCAAATTAAAATATAATAAAACTGCCCCTTGGCCAATACATTACCACAATAGGCTGATGATGACGACGAATTATGCCAATTTACGAAAAAAAATATCGAATTAAGATCTGCAATAAATTTAGCTCCGGGTTGTCCATCTATGGACGAAATGATGTTAGAGTAAATATATAAGGATTCGATGAATACTGAAGCGTGATATAAATCTTTCAGTGTTGCGAGATTAAAACACAATTTTATTCAAATTCATTTTCATACTCTCACATTTCATGATCTTACAAGACCCAAGTATTACCGAAATATCTATCGACTACCGATATTTTCATGATGCTTCAATAGTACACCTTACGACTATGCATTTGGGTTGATATTCAATTTTGGAGCTTACAATGCTTTTTCATAGTTATTACATATCTAAAACAAAGATGACTATAGCGCTTGTGACCTTAAAAAATGTTATCCCATTTTGTCAATATATGTAAACTAAATAAAACGGTCTTTATATTTGTGTGAACCGATGGTTTAAGCCAAGTCTAGTAAATCCAGGTTTTAATATAGTCCCAGCACTTTTTGTTAGAAGTGACGGATATTTAAACCTGGGTTTTGCTAGAATTGCTTTAAACTATCTCACGTAATGGGGGAAATGTTGCGAAGTAGGCGCAAACATTATTTGAGGCGATTACTCCCGGTAAGTCGCGCTAAGCCTTTTGCACTAAACCGTCTCAGTTAAGTAGTATACCTATAACTGTTTCATATAATTAGAGCAAATATACCTTATAACTATTAGTGGCAGTTCAGTTAACCGCTAAGAACGCGCGTGGGCCCTATATTAACTATCATACTGATTCAATGGTCACGTAAATTACGTCACAATGTCTGACATTGACAGTAAGGCGATCGATATACAAGGTGTTGTTTTGGTCGGCGACAAGCGACCCAGGAGTGGTAGTACAAAAATACATTTCCCAAAAATGGACTTAATTCCATTAAATACTGTAAATGCGTTGAGAAATAAATACCTTATTCAATTTGAAATAAAATTACTGCAAAGTATGGTCACTCGGCACGTGTACAGACTAGAGCTAGGCGCAAGCCGCCATCGCCTCACCCCTTTGCTCCCTCGCACTCCCGTTGAGTATTACGTCTACACTTTAGCTTATTTTTTTAATTATTATTATTTAAAAAAAAAGTTTTTTTTATATCTTTTTTAACACCAGTATCATTTGTATTATCGACCCTGAGTCGCTCGTCGCTGACCAAAACAACGACCTGTATATGTGACTATTCAAACAGTGTTTTAGTTATGACCAAGATTAGCAACATGAAGCCATGTAATTCACTGAGAAACATGTTTCAGATACAAAGTTTCTGGAACAACAAGTGGATGTTTCAGAAACAATGTTTCAGGGTCTTGGCCGTCCATATCTCAGTTGTTACAAATATGTCGCCTAAGGCGGTAGTGTTGAAAAATGATAGAAACACGTAGTGTTTACCGCAGAAGTTTAACATGTTTCAGAAACATATAAAATTTATTCAGAAACACGTAGATTTTGTTTCTGAAACAGTGTTTATAAACACTTGTTTCTCAGTGAATACATGGCTTCAGACTGCACTTATCCACGGTATAAATATGTGTTACAGAATTTGCATAGAGAATTGTACACAAATATTTATCCTTATCCGACGTTGGTGACATTCGGCGTTAGTAAGTTGAGGCACGTAAAGCCGTTGGTTATCAATTGTGATAGTCGTTAAGCTAGTTGCAGTCCGCCTAGGCGGCTGGAAAACTCCAACAGTAGTTTAACCACTAGCCTACCTCCACCGATACGCAGTGGGCATGCGTGGTGGAGTATTTTCCCATATACCCTTTCACCCTCATTTGTGACAGGAGGTCCGTGCTCAGCAGTGGGACATTGCTGATGATGATGATAGTGATGAAGCGAAAGGTTACTTATCGCATATGACGTCAGTGTTGGCAGGAGCAGCGTAGTACTGGTGCGCAAGATGGAACAGCTCCCGGCGCAAGTGCTGGGCCTGGGACTTCAGCTCCATCTCTCTGGTGCGGAGCGCTCCGTACTGCTCCTCACGCTCTTCCGTGTGTTGCTCTATTAACCATCTCAGGTATAATTCTGCAACATTTTATTATATGCTTATTTTACTTGGTCACTTACCCCCTTATTAATAAATAAGGTGTAAGTCAGTCTTGTGATAACCAGGTATTAAGATAGCCTCATCCCTTTTTGTTTATATGACATTAGAAAGTGACGGATATATTTTATCCCTAGGTTTAACTATACTTGACTTACACCTTATTTATTAATAAGACGGTTAGTGTTAACACGCAAATTTGGTCTTGCAAAATCGTTATCCGGTACTAAAATATATTTTACGAAATTTAGAGGCCTGAAACTAACTAAAATAATAAATAAATAAATATCCTGGGACATTCCTCACACACGGTCATCTGATCCCAAACTAAGCAGAGCTTGTACTATGGAAACCAGATAACTGATATAATACATATACTACTATTTGTTTGTAAATACATACTTAATATACATAATTACACCCAGACTCAGGACATACAGACGTTCATGCACACAATGCATGTCTTGTGTGGGAATCGAACCCACGACCTACGGCACGAAAGGTAGAACCTTAACCAACCGCGCCAGCTGGCCTGACAATGCGCTCTGATTGGCTAAGTCAAGGACACATGCGCTCTGGTTGGCCTAGTCAAGAACACAAAATGCAGTGAATGGTCCTTACTGTTCGAAATCAGTGCAAAATCACTAACTAGTTGCGGAATTGGATTGCTCGGTATTTCTACTCTAAAGGATTTTTCCTCAATGATAAAGTACTACGGTACCCTATACCATAGGGCCTATGGTATGCATGATCATTCATTCACTTAGCCGGATTTAAGATGAGCTTACAATTGGTCACAGACTCATACATAAAGGAAGATGAAGTACGCTTGTCTAAAAAAAGTGTATTCACTCTGGGCTTGGAAGTCCCTAGATTGAAGACTTCAGCTTTACGGACCCAGCATAGGTTTCCAAAACTTGCTGCTTGTGGGACTGGTATATTTACTTATTAAATATTGATAGTCTAAATTGTACTTTTGTCGCCGAAACATGCAATTGTTTTCAGTGAGACTAGAATGTAAATATTATATAATGAATCTAAGCTTGTTTTGAAAGAGTAATTGCTGAGTTTTTTGCCGGCTCTTCTCAGCAAATGAGTGTATATAGTATTTGAAGGCGATGATAGCTCATTGGTAGTGACGTCGGCTGCCGAGATGAAGGTCCCGGGTGCGAATCCCACAGTGAGTTTGAGCTTTCGGTAAAGGAAAACATCGTGAGGAAACCATAGCACGGTGGTAGGGTACTTTGTAGCACCCACCTGCCTAGCTACCACAAGTCAAAAATCTGTCGCCAAGCACCTATCGGTGTTCGACAGCTGCACTTGACTGCCAGTTCCTTTGAGACTTTGTTTGCTTACCACCTTCGGTCAGACCATCATTTTACCATGGTGAGATTGCGGTCAGACACAGGCTTATGCACAATTAAAAAAACTTTCTGTACCGGTATTAGAGCAGATTATTCATAGGTGTAATCAGCCTACCTTCCCATATAACGTAGCTCATGGGCGCAACAGAAGGCCATATGACATTAGGCGTGGGGTCGTACAGCGGGTTGATGTACTTTGGCAGCTCGTCCGGCTGGTTCAGCCATGACCAGATGCTGGTGGTCTGATGGTAAACGCCTCTGGACTCACGTTCTTGTTCGTTGTCGCATAGGAATGTACCTGGAGTTAAGTGGGATTTGCTGATGATTTTGAATTATTTTGTGTTTGGGCTCAAGCCGACAATTTGAGAAAATACAATAAAACACTGAATTCTTTGTTGGTCCCACAGTAAAAGTTGTTCAGCATGACTAATTCAACACAGGTTTCGAAAATATTCCATCTCGAAATATCCAAACTTTAAAAAATAATGTAATATAGTCATAGTACTATTTAATTTTGTTTCAAGAATCCACCGAGAAACTAGTCACATCATACGAGGATCATTCTAAGACTCACCAAACTGACTAGCGTAGGAGTGTTCGAAGAGCGTGATGAGGAAGGACTGCCGATACTCGAAGCTGCACGGGAACTGCTCCAGGAACTGTCTGACGCAGTCGAGGAACAGAAGGAAAGTGGGAGCGGCTCGCGGCTGACCCGTGCCGTAAGGACCGCAGCGGTGTCGAGTGCCGAACGGGTGGCCAGCTTGGAGCCACTCACGTTCTATTAGTGCTTGGAGGCTGTGGAATAATATTCATTATTTTTCCTAATCCTTACATATTATAAAAACAAAGCCCCCCTCCCGCATCTCTCTGTCTGTCTGAACGCGATAAACTTTGGTGTGTGCCTGACCCCCTCTGTCCGGCTCTAGTACAGCTCATACAACTGAGTTTTGAATGTGGCTGCTGATTGGTCGCTAAACTTCCATAGTAGCCATTGTCTACAAAATCCACTAATTGTGTTTGAAAAACCAATCAGTGCGCTCGATAACACTCAGGTGATGAATTTTGTGTAAGCGCCTTGCGTCAGTCAGTTGAGCAGAGTAATAAATACAACCAGATAGGTTAGGTTAGATCTATGACAATATGACGCGCGAGCCGAGCGAGCGTAGCGAGCTGTGCCGCGGCAGCGGTCAGCGAGCGCTAGATCCAAGCTTGTGCACAATAAAAAGGATCATTCATCATTTAAATACACGATAATTTATATGTATAGGCACACTAAATAATAGTACTAAAACGTACACAAGTATAATATATTATAATATAGTATATTTCTTATAGCAAACATGCGAGTTTAAACCTAGTTAAGTTACGTTACGTTCACAATACTTCGCACGCCTCGATGCGGTCTTCGTTATAATCACCTACCGACCGTTGCCGCGCTAACGAAAGTAGCGCAGTAGCGAAAACGAAGATATGCGATACATTCGAGATGACTGTACCTGCGCAAAGCCGGCTCGCAGCGCACTTCCCAGCCGCCATTAAGTTTGGTTCGGATTCTAGTACATTACTCATAATAAGTACATTATTGTTGAGTGTCTAGTACTACCTATTTATATTTTATTACGTTATTTTTAATTAAAAACGACATTACCTTTTGGCTTTTTGAGCGGCCTTACTTACATAAAAACTCGATAGAATTTGCAATAGAATTAGCAACTATAAAATAAAAGCGTATAGCTTATTGTCACCCTTTTTAATCGATTACCTTATAAAGTAAGGAGTAGACAGTGACTTACCCCCTTAGTGTTCTGCAGTCAGGGTTCAGTATGATCTGCACCAATGAACTCACGAGGAGTGTTGCATCTTCACCGCGCGTTCCGTGTATCAGTACCGGTTCCGCTTTCTGTGAACATCTATGTATATAATAAAATCGTAAAGAACCCAAATCTTTACATTAATTATTTTTTGAAAAGAGTAGGTACATACCTCTTGTATGTTTAATATACATCATATAGACCCCAAACAGATTAGACAGTTGGACTATATAAATAATTACCTGATGTATATGTTGTGCGACGATACAGGCGGTGTGTAACGAGTTCCTGACGCTCTCCGGCCAGCCGCAAGACTCCAGTTTTGATATCCACTTATCACTCGATATATCTCGGTCGTTACATGCTGAAATAATATATAATATAATAATAAGAAGTGCAATGACGTTCTCCGCTATCCGAAATCTATTCCGCCAATTCCGCACCACCGGCGATGCGCTCTGTTTGACTAAGGACACATGGGTTCTGATTGGCTATAAGGCATACAAAAATTTTTGGTGCAGAGATAGTCGGTACTGTTATTAATCAGTGCATAAACACTTACTTTTTACGGAATTGGATTACTCGGTATTACTACTATGACAGAAGGTTATTTTCATATTATTACTAGTTGCGCCCCGCGGTTTCAAATTATCAATTTTTTTTTTTTTACGTATGAACCGTCTCCATAGTATTAGAAAACATAAAAAAATATGCATAAAATCGGTAAAGTCGTTGTCAAGTTATGGTAGCGTATTCATGGTTTCACCCCGCCTTTTTGCCATTTTATATAATGCTTTACCGAGATATAAAGTATCGAGTTTCATGTTTTAATCCGAGTTATGATCTACAAGTAGTATAAAAAATATACAGGTCGTTGTTTTGGTCAGCGACGAGCGACTCAGGGTCGATAATACAAATGATACTGGTGCTAAAAAAAAATATTTAAAAAAATACTTTATTTTTATTTAATAATAAAAATAAAAAAATTAAAATTTTGAAAATCATGTAATAAGCTAAAGTGTAGACATAACACTCAACGGAAGTACGAGGGAGTAAAGGGGTGGGGCGATGGCGGCTTCCACCTAGCTCTAGTCTGTGCACGTGCCTAGTAACCATACTTTGCGGTAATTTTATTTCAAATTGAATAAGGTATTTCTCAACATATTTACAGTATTTAATGGAATTAAGTCCATTTTTGGGGTATATATATTTTTTACTACCGCTCCTGGGTCGCTTGTCGCCGACCAAAACAACACCCTGTATATACAACGTGTAACAAATTTGGATGCTAAATCGTTGAACGGTTTGTTCAGAATCGCCTACTGAATCGATTTATGTAGCTTTAAATATCTATATTAAAAGTGACATAAATCGATTTAGAAAACGATTCTGAACAAACAGTTTAAAGATTTAGCATCTAAATCTGTTACACGTTGTATACGGCAAGTATCGTCTAAATCCGTTCAGGCATTACGACATGATAAAACAACAAATATAAACATACACAATTGAAATATCAATTGGATTATGAAAGATGTGTGAGTAAAAGAGATCACATACTGATTTTATTGACATTGAAATCAATAATGGGCATATTATTTTATCATCAAAATTCAAGCTTGAATAATCTTCGTAGAATATAAAATGGTATACATTTGAAACCACTGCAATGTTTAAAACAATAAAATAAAATACAAGAAACAGTTCTTTTTATACTACAAATGGTAGCAAACATGCATACGGCCCGCCTGATGGTAAGTGGTTACTGTAGGTAGCCTATAGATGCTTGCAACGGCAGGGTCATCACTCGCTGCTGACCCTGCAAAAAATCTCTTCACACCCTCAAAAAGCGCCTCCTCATGGAGTTCTGGCTACCTAACTTCACTGCACCACATCACATTACAGTATGTAATGTTAGTTGGCTGCAATTATCTGTTAGGGAGAACCCATTATGCTCTTGAAAAATGAATAACCATAGAAATAAAGTTACCTTCAATTAATTTAGAGTAGCTATCTAATAATTGTTGATTGTTGTCCACCTCGTCCATGGATCTGTTGTATATTTTCCATTGAGAGTAGTTAGAATTACTTTCTGTACCACCACCTGAAACAAATTATATAAGTATTTTCAGGCATTATCTCTACTGTTGGAATATATGAAGAATCTGTTAGTTTAATTGAGCCATACACACCACTATGACATATAAAATACATTTTATTATTGCCGGTAGCAATAATAATACTAACGCCCACTTTGAGCGCTCCAAGAAAATCTACTATGCAAGTTTCTCAATTATTATGAGAGTAAAACACCAATATATTATTGCCATAAAGTACACAAACAGCAAGGATAGAGTTGTATATCATGTGTTAAGGTTACAGGAAAATTACCTCCGCCGGGAAACCGCTATTGGTCGGCAGCTGCCGCCATGTTAGCGCGCACCGTGCGGAGGGGCGTGACTTGCGAGTGAGACGGAACTAACAGCTGCAGTGTATTATGAATCTTATAGTAGTGATCTAAGGTTGATTGTAAGTTTTAAGCATTCTCTCGTTAATCTTGGGAGCCATACTTTTCTGTGCGAACGAAGATTCACGACACGCCTTATCAGTTGGGTACTACTGTACCACTATATGATCTATGACTATATGATTCAATGGTTCATAATAAAGTTATGAACCATTGAATAGTTAAAATTCCGAAATCTTCATCTGACTTATGGTGATTGAAGGAGTAAGATGGATGACACTATAACAGTGATTTAGTTATAAAGTCATTATGAATAAGTTTACATTAATGAAATTACCTTTGTTCTGTTGCTGTGATATAGAATTAGAACTTCTCAGGTCATAAATGATGCCTTTAGTGCCGATAGCGACTACAGTGTTGAGGATAGCTTCGTCGGCGCGACACCGCCGGTGTTTAGGGCCATAGAGGGGCTGCCCGGCGCGCATTAGCACTGCCTGAAACATAACAATTTTCATATCACAACTGCCGTATTTATTATTGATGGTGATTCAACAATTTATTGAAATAATTCTAGTTATAATGTTAAACATTTAATTCTATATCATGGGTTTCGTTTACAAGCACTATGGGGAACTGAATGAGCGAGCGAACGCAAGTGAGAAACAAGCCATTATCTTTTTCTTGTTGTTAATTCATTAGTTCATTTCAAATGTTTGCGTCAGTATTGTGAGCTTTATATTCGGGGCCATATGCTTGTTTACAAAACTACATAGTAGATAAGAAAACGCAATTATTAAAATTATTATTGGTTATTAATATAATTTAGACTTGTTTTGTTTGTTGACCAAGTCTGGTTTCTATGATTATTCAACAATTAAATGGGTTGAAAATTATTTGTTTTATTGGTGATGCTTACTCCATTATTATGCCTGTATGATAGAATGGGGAACCTGCCCCCTTGCCTGAAGGTGGCTGCAGCAGCCAAGGTCTCATCATCAATGTTCTTTGGCACCAAAACATTCTTCCCATAACTAGAGCACACTGTATACTTCTGATTTATTCTTGAAACACGCCATTCTTCTGTTGCAAGAACTTTAGTAAATTCTCCTTCTATGCTGAAATTAGAAGCAAATAAACTTGTAGTAAATATTTTAAGCATTTCGCAAATTTTCTAGGAAATTTTTAACATAACATTTGAGATTTAGAAAGTGACTAAAAGAGACTATATTTTTTATACACATGCAAATAAATATTCTCCTCTCGGCTCAGAACAAGCACACATGTGTGTCTGGATAGTAGTTAGGATTTCTGAATACAAAAACCACAGAGATCTCTACTACCTAATAAAGAATATTCAATATTAGAAGAATGATTGTACTAGAGCATGTGACTTGCATGACAAGTAGGGTCAAATGTAGCTGCAATGCTCAAACTCTTCAACGTTAACATTGTACTTCATGTACCTGAGGTAGGGGACTAGTAAGTCACAATAAATAGTATTATTGTGACTTACTAGTCCCAATAATACTATTTATTGTGTACTAGTAGACAATAGTAGTGTACAATAAATCTATGAATGCAAACTGCTGACGCTTGAGTAGTTGAGGCATGAAGGCGTAACAAACAAACTCACTTTCGCATTAATAATATTAGTAAGGATACTTCACTTGGCATTCCCATTTACTAAACAATTATAATTAAACATAGGTATAGCTCAAATTTCAATTTTACCTATACAATGTGTATCCATTTTCAACTATAGGATGCATGTGTCTATAGAAAAATGGATAGAAAAGTCCTGGGTCTTGTAAACTGGATAGGTTCTCAAATGTCTGTGCCACCATGTTGAGCTCGGCAGATGTTGCTATATCCAGTTGGAATATCCTGAGGTCTTTGCATTTGAGGAACAGTGAGCCTCCTTGTGGGACGCCTCCGCTGGGCTTGTTCTCCTTCTTCTCTATACTGTCTATGTTTTTATGTAGAAGCTGTAAGCAAAATTATGTTTGACAATGGGTGGAAAATGGGATTGGCTGTTAATAATTGTGTATCTCAAATATTGAAAAAAGTATGTTTTAAAATATATGCTAGCAGTTAATAACAAAACAATTCTACATGTTTTATGAAGTTTTTTCTAAAATATCAGCTGATGGTTTTCAGCCAGAAGTTCGTCATATTTGCATAAATTGTTTGCAACAATATTTTCGACCAGTTGTAGTTGTTCTACAGTACACTTGGAAATAATATTACAGTACTATTGATACAAAGATTGATTTGATACCCATAATTCGTGAACGCCTTCTTTTCTGGAACTCAAAATAAGATGATGTCCAGTGATACAAACAGTTCCGTCGACATTATCATGATGTGGATATTTTAAAATTACTCCATCTAATTTGTTTATAAGAATAAGCTCAATAAACTCCATATTTATTTGATTAATCCGAAATTAATTCTAAAATATGATAAAAAATCTACTTTAGTATGTACTGTACTATAACTTAATCATCTGTGGATCACGGCTTTGACAGCCAGAACATTTTTTTAATTATATGAGTTTGGAAAACAAACCAAAATCGTCACTTGGTGGCGCTACCGACTTCCTTTTAGTTGACAAGTCATATCATATGTCATCATTGTCAATGGGAATATAATCACTACGTTCTAAACGGTCGTTTGATCACAAATTGCATTTATTATTTGATTTGGTGGTATTGTTTTTGTGCCGTGGGACCTAACTGGAAATGCCTGCTACCGTGTGTTGTGTAGTGTCTTGTTTTGCCAAAGACATAGTAATGTTTACGTCTTTAATCTGTGGTAATGTTTTACTTTCCTCGAGATAAAAACATGCAGTCTCTGGCTTTCGCATATCGCTCCATATTGTCCAGAGCTTCTTCAATTGTCGCCCGATCAACTGGCTGGAAAGAAGATTTGTATACAACATTTTGAAAGTCAATATTCCGATGGACAATACCATGGATATCCTACTCTATTGACTGAAGAAGAAATAACTAATGGCATACCTAACAGTAAGGAAAAAAATATATTTTCTGTTTTATATACCTACGACACTAGCTGACCCACGCCGTTCTCCATACTATAGGCTATTTGCGTGCCAAATTTCATGGCGATTGGTTGAGTAGTTAAGGCGTAAAAGTGTAACAAACAAACAACTCACACTCGAATTTATAAAAAAATATAAAAACTGCACTCAAGTATTTAGTGAACGTGTAGCCGCGACTATGGAATAAGGTTGTTTTCACTGTTTTTGCATGGAAAGAGAAATTACTGAAATGTAACCAATTTGACTAAAATAAATCAACTAGTTAAAAAAGAAAACTGAAATTACTTGCTTAACTGAGTTAAGCTATAACACCCACATTATCTTGTATACACTTTCTTTTTATCTAATTTCGGTTTGTTTTTGTTCTAGCACAGCGACATGATGAAACGCCTGTAAGTGACACAACAAAACATACTTTTGAAGCAGTTGCTGTCTTTGACAGGTGTTTTTATAGCTGTAACAGCAGATCTGGAAAGCCACCAAGAAAACTATGAGGTCCTGCCAAATTAAATAGTGCTCATAAACATTACTGTTCAAAAAGTTCTGTAGAAAACGCTGCGATAAAATATGTTCCCATACATATACAAGCCTAATAAGAGTTTGCAGGATTATACGCTCTGAGAGTTTGAAGAAAAAATTTGCATCAATGCTAAGAGTTATAATTCTGTTTTTATTTTCCGAAAATTATGTCTAAATAAATGTAGAGATTGCAAAAAAAAACACTATTATATAATGATGGCCAGCATCTCAACATCCATGACCTTATACGACACCGGGAGAGAAAGCACCACACAGGAAAAAAATATCGTTTCCAATTACACGATTTATCGTAGCTTTTTAGTTACGATACGTAAGTTAGTCGATCTGACAAATGTTATTTTAAATAATGCCAGCCACAAAGGTAACAATATTAAAAATATTTCTATTTCTTTTTTTAAAGAAATAAATTTAGACTGGCTCTGTTGCCCAGATCATCATAATGATCTTAAAAGAAAATGTATACTTCTTGGGACTAAAATTCACGTTTTCCATTGGTGTCGCAAAATAAATAGAATATTGTGGAGCTTATACTTTAAACAAAAATAAATCATCTTATGTTCAAAGAATAGCATTTGAGAAATATTTAAACAAAGAAAATATAAAACGTATACATATTTGTCTTTTATTTCAATGTTCCTTTTCAATCATAAATCTAACTGATAAGTCGATAATAATACACTCACTTTATCGACACATTGTAGGTATGCACATCCCTATTTTATCGATAACATAGTTTGCAACCCTAGTGGTCAACAATACGTGCTCATAAGCGCCGCCAGGCGGAGAAAAAGCTCGTTTTCTAAACTCACTACGATGTCGATCTGTCTTATCTGTACTTGTACATATTACTTTATAATTTGTGCTGTGGATCTTCTGTGTTACCAACAAACATCCAAATGTCAGTCAGTATCAACTAGTGTTGATCGATCCATCGAAAAATTTGATGCATCGTACAGCGTTGCCAGAGTGACTTCACGATAGGATACGCACAGAACCTAAAAATAGTACGTAACTTAAGTTTTGAGTACGCAGTCAATAAAATATTATTCAAGTTATTGCTCAGATAAAGTATGTTTATTAATTGCATTATTTGCATTTTGTAATTAACGTTTGCGCACCGAAACCGAAGGTACCACGAAAGAGCAAAACCAAACCTGTGAAACCACAAAAAGTAACAAAGAATGATAAACGAACATGGAATAAAAATAAATTATAATTAAAAAAAAAACAAAAAAACATGTTTAAAAAGCCCTGCACTAAAAAGTGTTAAATTTTAATAAAATTGAACCTATGTATATTCTCTGTCTATCCCGTAAGGGTCTAAATGTAAGCAATTTTTATAATTAAGTCTAAATATTTGAATGAAAAAGCGTGGGACGCTTTTCATTTTGTAATTTTCGATATTTCCTCATAATAATGATAAGAAATTCATATTTTATTGATTATTAATTATTGGGTTTCAAGGAAAAGCGCCCCACGATTTTTATTCAATATTAAACTTAATTACAAAAACTGCTTACATTTAGGCAGCATCAAGCCCAAACACGGCTAAGAAACGTTGCTCCGCTATGGGGTTTCAGTACCTACCTTCTGACTCCCATCATCATACCCTGAAAACCATAAATGATCAAAGTGCATCTTACGACAATCCCAACAAGCCAAAACCCGACTAAGAAACATTGCTCCATTATGGAATTCCAGTGCCAACCCTCCTACTCCATCATCAGACCCTGAAAAGCATATGTAGTCAAACTGCATTTCAAGACGATTCCAACAAGTTCAAACACGGCTAACATACGTTATTCCGTTATGGAGTTCCAGTGCCTACCTTCCGAATCCATCATCAGATCAGCTCGATGGTCCCAAATTCAGTAGGTACTTGATAAGTGTGCAAAATTTCAGTTCAATCGGACGTTTGGAAGTCAATGAAAATTAAGTTTGAAAATTCCATTGCATACATACAAGTAAAACTAATAAAAGCGTATTTTGAAAACATCGAACAACTAGCCCAAAGAAGCGCAATGACGTTCATTTTGCTTGCAATCTATTCCGCCAATTTCCCACCACCGCCAATGCGCTCTGATTGGCTAATTCAAGGACATATGCGCGCCGATTGGTCAAATCATGAACACAACATGCAGTGATTGGTCTTTACTCTTCAAAATCAGTGACAAATCACTGACTAGTTTCGGAATCGGATTGCTCGGTATTACTACTCTAAAGGAATTGTTCCTCGATGTTTAAAAAGAAACACACCGGGGTATGTAGTACTCATTTTATGCTGAAACTTGGTTGACAGAAATTAAAAGTATTGAACTTTTTTTTTTTTTTTTTTATGCCTTGTCAATAAAATAGTACGCAAATTGGCGGGAGAGTACCCGAGAACGCTACCTAACGAAATAGTACGCAATGCGTACTAATGCGTACCCTAATGGCAACGCTGCATCGTATCAATCCGATGCATCGTTTACTTTCGGTATATTACATTTAATGTACGCACTATAGTCACAGATTACTAAATAGTTACTACCTATAGTACACCACAGTACAGTTTACTTCACTGCTCGGACTTCTTGCTCTTAGTTTCTCCATATTCCTCCATATTCGTGTCGCCCCAATGAAGAAACGCTCAATGAAACGCACCCACCCAACTTCATTCTTGATTAGGATAATATTGCAGCGAATTAACGCATCGATGTTTTCAATCGGTCGAGTAAAAATATTGACCTAATACGATAGGTTTAGTCTATCAAGCATTGATTTTTATTTGAATTAGTATATGGAATAAATTATTACGAACTAGAACGAAATATTTTCTATAGAACACGTCATACTCTTTCGCTGACTTTAAAACAGTGTCAGTTAAGTAAGAGTTATTTCATACTTTTTAAGTGTTTTTTGAAGGTGGTTTAATTTTTTTTTTCGCGATGTTTGTACTCTTTTCAGTTGAGGAATTCCATCATATCTTCAATGCACATTATCAGATCATGATAGAATTTATATGTGGTCCAATATAAAAACTATATACCTATAGAATTTATATATATTCCTCGGGATCTACCTTGACTTATTACAGTTTAAACTATCCATATCGCAGAAGCCGATTTCGGTGAACATACTTTAAAAAAACATACGCATCGAACATACAACCTCCTCCTTTTTTGGAAGTCGGTTGAAAACAATACAATTTCTTTTGTCCTTATTTTCCATACATTGATGTTGTTACAGATGTGTGCAATGCGTGCGTTCACATCAATGTACCGTATAACAACCGTATAACTGATTCACTGATGCATCGAATGGATTCAATTAATCGAATCGTTAACTCGTTATACATCGAGCAACACTATTCTTAATGCTGTACTCATTTTTGTTTATGAAGACGAAGAGAAAAACACGAAAGCGAGTACTAATTTGTATCTTGTATCTCACCTGTGTGAATAGGATAGCTATGTTTTAAAGTGCGATTACGAAAGAGATAAAACTTTGTGTGAAAGAGAGATGTAGAAACAAGAACAACAGCTCCATCTGGCTGCTTACATCAACCAATCAAATAACGCAGGTGGCTATGTAGGGATATAACTACATACATACATACGTCCGATTTCGATGGCTGGCGATCAGTGAGAATTTTTCGTTCGTTGATGGTATTTTTTAGCTCCAATGAAACGATTTGCAAATTAATTAAGTCACATGAAACGTAAACTAAACCGCCGTTATATGAAGTGTAGTATCATTGTGTCCTAGTTTAAGTGTCCAAGAAAACGAAACGTGTGGTAAGTTCATAATGTATATTGTATTGAAAGCAAGTATGTAAGTGGCTGGCTGGATGGTTGAGCTTGGGTAATGACCGGTTCCCCTTAATATTTAGATGTCTATTGTTAGGACGTGTTGTTTGGCTTGATACGAGCGTAAGCTTTTCTCATACAAAAAAGGTCATGCTAAAAATACCAAATGGTTGTACTGTCGCAGGTGATGGAGGAGAGTTCCGAAGCCCACATGGAGACCGACGTGTCTTCGACCACCGAGGACGTGCCTGAGACCCAGGAAGTCACCGGATCCAATGGCAATGTAGAAATGGTAATTGTTGTTGAAAAAGTCACTGAGGAGGAGATGAACACTACTGAGCAGACTGATATACAACCTACTGAGAATAAGGTAAATAATGTATCCAAACAGCCAATTAAGTCACCAGCGAAAAATGTGCAGGCACAGGCTAATGTAAAGACACCCAACAAAGATGAGCCATTAAAATCAGTACAGAAATCTCCCACTAAACCAGAGACTCCTAGGAAAGTTATTGTCAAAGATGCTGTGATAATTAAGGCCCCTCAACCTTCTACCTTGAAGCAGGCAGAACCAGCAGATTCTTCAAGTAAAATTGATATTCAAAAACCTCTAGATGAAAGCAAAGAAAAAAGTATTGTCAGTAGTTTTAAAGATACAGAAGTACAAAATATTACTAAAAATACTCCTACTAAGGAAGGACAGTCGCAGGAATCGACAAAGACCACCCCAGTAAAAGAATCAATTGTTGTTGACAAGTCTAGCTTGAATGGGAAGGTCCAAAGTGCAGTTGTGGTTGAACAGGAAGAGGAAGCAAGCACAATCACTACTGTAATTCCTATTGATATAACTATAGAAAGGGAAGCATCAAACGATTCTCAGGGGTCTCAGGTTGAATCAATCACGGAATCATCAGAAAAAGACCACAATAAAAGTATCAGCAGAGAATTAAAGTCGCTTATTAACTCTGCTAAAGAATCCAAGATTATCAGTGAGTGTACTCAACTAACCAGCAAGACAAGAAAGTCTAGGGTTGCACTGGAAACTAGTTTGAACTCCTCGGTGGAAGCTGACAAGATTCAAGGCAATAGGCGATGTAGTGATAACTCTCAAAAGAGTAATTGCAGTGAGAAATCAGATAAGATAACATTGAAAAGGTCAATGAGATCACAGAATCCAGAATTTGTGAGCAAAATCAAGCAGTTCTTGAACTCCGTTACCAGTAAAGTACAGAAGGATTCTGATGTATCAGATGATGACATGGACGACAGCTTGAGTAAAGAAAAGGTCAATAAAGAGAAGGAATCTAAAAAAGATAATGAACTAAATGATTCTATGGCTAGTACACCTAAAAAGAAAAAACTTCCAGAAGAACCCACTGTGAGTATTATTTCTCTACACCCAGTAACCCATTAACACATTGGTTATCACGAGGGAGGGATGCATTACCTATAATAACAATTAATGTCATTGTTATTTTTTTTACTGTGAGCCAAAGTTTAATGAATAACCCATTATCATATTTCCTAGGGCTTCTAAGGTCAATAATAATAAATAAGAACCTTTCTTTCATCATAAATTAATAAATCAATTTTATAGTTTTCCTATCTACCTACAATAATATTACATAAAAGCTAACCAAACTTTTTTCCTGCCTCATGTTGTTTTTTGTTTTCTTGTAACAAATGTTTTGTCATGTTTCATGTAGTGTTTAGTACAAAATGGATGCCAATTGTTTAATTTGTCATTTTTATAAATAAGTCTGATGAAGTTAATCATTTTCATCAAAAGATTCAGATTTTTTGTGTATTTTATCCATTAACTGATATAGGGTGGTGAAACATATTTTCGACCTAATTAATTATGTTTTATGACATATTTTTGCATCAGGTTCAAGAGAAAAGCAATAAGCTACGGACAGACCCTTACTGCTGGCGGTGCCATTGGGCTGTGGAGCACACTGCAAATGAAAAGATACACTCTCCCATGCAATGCACAGTCTGCCCACGGTCCTTTCATTTCAAATGCCTGTCTGGGACTGAGCGGAATAAGATCGTCACTGAGAAGAACTGGGTTTGTCCTGAATGCTTATCGGTATTACAAGCTGAAAGTTCAGATACCAGGTGAGTCATACTTACTTCTATTCTTGTTTAGTTTATGATGATTTGTATTCATCCCTATGATATGATACTATATGTTAGAGTAAGGTTCGTTTATAGTATGCTTCTAGTAATGCCATTCTTTAATTTTCATTGAAATAACAAAAAGAGAACAACCTCTCAACACATGATTAAACTACTATAAAATCTCAGGACATCTAACAAAAAAAATATATTAAAAAAATGGAACCTTGCTGAGTTTCTGGCCTGTTCTTCTCAGTCCAAGGCCGAACTGGTGGTAACTTCAGTAGCTTTGACCTTCAAAAGTGCCCTACTAGGGCCTAAATTGAATAAATGGCTTTGACTTTAACAAAAGTAGAACAATATTAGGCATTTATTTTCGCTGTTCTTTTATCTTACAATAAGTGAATTGGTGACAAACAAAAACTGGGTTATCAAAGTAAAATGTTGTCATTGCTGCATTAAGATTACTTATTCATTAACATTTAGTATTGTTCCTTTGTTTTCAGGTCCCATGCCATGAAGAAGATATCCCTGGGGAAGCTGTGTGAGCTATTGAAGTTTGCACTGGAACGGATGATGGATCTAAATGGGGTAAATACAATATATTTATATCCATTTGTTATCTTAACCATTCATTTCTCTTACATTATTTTTATTTTAATGATTCAAAGAGTAAGTATACAATAATTTATTAAAGGTGAAGTTTTATTTGGTATTGAATAGTTTTTCAATCAAATAGTTGAATTCTATGTAGGGGACAATCTTACTCGAACATTAGCCTGCCTGTTATGAGAGCAAGTTAGTTTAGATAGTATTGTTAAAATTGTAATCATAGGTACGCATATAGTTAAGATTGATAATTTTATAGTTATTTGAATAAATAAATAAATTATATGTGCAAAATAGACCAATATTTTCAATTGCTCCTCGAAAGAAAAAAGCTGAGCGACAATATTTATAAGTATTTTGAACTGAATACACAAAACAGCATATGATTGTATTGGAATCTATCAAAATATGCGTACAAAATGAATAAATGATGATTGTACGTGGTGGAATACGCTACTTTCACCGAGTTAGCGCATGGCGCACGGACCAACAGACGCAGCTATTAAAATGTGTATAGGCGTGCTTGCTACGCGGCTACCGGCTGCTCCTCGGTCAAATGACCTTGCTACTTATCTACGTAGCAGAGCTGCTCCGCGAGGCCCGATGTTCCGCGAGACGCCTACATTCCGTCCCTCTCCAATCCAACCAATCGATACCGAAGCGTCACTATCTCTGTCTCGCTCTATGCTAATAATAAACGTATATTATGTGTTTGTGTGCGTGGCGTGGCTGCATTTTTCTTGATTCATCATTTTGTCATATCGAATACCTAAAAACTTTCGTATTTGCGAATATTTTGTAGATTTGGATTTAACTTTAAAACAAACGATGCGTTGCACCTTATAAAATAGCATGCACATATTTCAATACCTATCAGTTATAATTATACAATGGAAAGTTCTGTTGCGTAAAATATACCAACCTATCCAAGTTGACATTCGTACATATTAGTGTGTTGATCAATAACCCTTTTTGGCGCGCCGAATCAAACTGATATTTTGTACACATGTTGTTTTTAACTAGGTACTCACAATATCCTTGCCGAATCGAACGCTATGTATAAAACTATGTTGAAATTCATAGGGCACATATTATGACTTTCTATAATATCTTGAATCTAAACAGCTTTCGATAATCGTATCGTTGGTATTAAATATGTATCGACATGGGTCGCTGAACTCGCTACATAATAATGAAGCAAAAAAGTTGATGCAAACAAATTATATTTATGCTCGGAAACACGGTCCTGTTTAGGGGTAGTCTTTGTCCATAGAGCAGCAAAGGATCTTTACGTATTTTATTCATTTTGCTCAAGCTCATATTTTGTCATGGTTGGCGAATCGAGCTCATTAGAACATAAAATAAACTATGAATATTTCCGTTTGCAATGCGTGTATAAGGTAGATATAGCGAAACTTCAAACATCTTTTAAGCTAAGCGATACGTTTAACCTCATCATCATTAGAAGTATTACTGATAAAAAGTAGTCAAGAATTTGACGTGCCATTAGTATGAGTACTAGAGCGAAAGCGTAGGCGGTAAGACTAACTGCAGATGGTACCTGGCGACTTGGTGGTCGCTAAAGTGTGCCATTTTATTACCAGAGTAGTCGGAAATTACCACTAAAATGAAACTATAAATTATATCAATAGGGCAGGGGGCTTTATCACAGATTTAGAGTTAGCGAGGTATCGCAAGGCGTCCGGCCAAGCATGCCAGGTGTGCAATGCACCAAATTGCCGTGCCGCAACTTGAATTTACTCTTGCCGATGGCAATTAGTTTCGTTGAAAACTTTAAAATGTCAAATTGTATGTTTTGTAACTGTAAAATATCTTCAAGTGTTTGACCCTAGTCAATAGATGTGTTTAATTACATCGTAAATAGGGGAAAAATGCTACGCTCGGTATACTATTTAATGAATATGCGATATTTGGCCTACTTTAATTTATAATCATAAATCCCTGGTACATAACAAAAATGTTATTACTAATGTCAAAGTTTAATTATATTACTTTGGAAATGTTTCAGGTGGAACCATTCATGAATCCCGTGGACCGCGCCGCGTTTCCTGACTACGACAAATATGTGGTGCATCCTATGGACCTGTCGCTCATGAAGGAGAACATAACTGAAGGCCTTTACGGGAGCACCGAGGCGTTCTTAGCCGATGCACAGTGGATACTACACAATAGCATCATATTTAATACTTGTAAGTTGATATTTTGTGATATTTCTCAATTCATTCTTCATCAGCTTAATTTGGGGTAGAAATTTCTAGAGATTTTTGAATGACTGCCTATATCCTGATGTAACTTCCTTATATTGATTATTAATGAAGTTCAAGTATTAGATAAATACGTTATGAAGCTTAAATTTGGGTCTTATCATTGTGACTAGTCTTGGGTAGCATACGTTTTAAAAAAGAGAATTGTGCAAGGCTGTTTTTTATAAACTGTGGCAACACAGTGTGCTACCACGATCGAGGCGAGGCTGCCGCTCGTACTGTGTCACTTGTGTGTGTCACCTGTGTACTGTGCTATGTGTGCGAGAATACAAGATGCACATACATACATACAGTAACATGCACTCGTTACGAGTTGCATTCCCAGCACAACAGACGATTTCGATAAACTCACCGACACGATTGTGTTTATCAAAATAGCTCTTTCAACCTGTTAAAAGTACTAAAAATCCTAATTATTAATTACCATGTAAATATAGGAATAATATTTTAGCTGTTTATCGTTTAAATTTTAAAAATATTGGCGCGACTCGCGATTTTAACTATGTGTGCGTGCAAGTCAGATCAGACCATAGATAATACACTACGTCTCGCGAGGAGTTGCTCGCGCACCCCCGCCTCGCGAGGCATCGACATTGTGGTAGCACATTTCAACTTAATGAGTGAGGTACTCTTACAGAAAAAGTATGCAGCTACAATCGTGCTAGCACACGTGTGAGGCACCCAACACTAATTGTGACTGATTTGAGATTTTACCACACTAATTTATCAATGGTATTATGCTTTCAAGATTGTTTATTGAGTCATAGTATTCTGGCTAGTTACATAACTTATTTTCTGATACTGCATCAAAGCATTATTTGCCATCAAGATTCATCAGCCATCTTTTGAACTCCTCAAGAGATGGGGTTTGTTAAGTGAAGCCTCCTTTGTAACTGCAATAGGCCAGATTCCTGAAAAAAATATTTAGTCCGTCATTTATATAAGAAAAAATACGTGTCTAATATTTTTTGATATTGTCAATTAAATTAAATTATAAGAAATACGAAGATATGGTGTGTTTCGCGTGACGCCACTTTGTGGTACACTTTTTACTCAAAAGTGGCGTCACGAGCTCCCACTTCGGAACATTGATAAAGCAAAAAATAGGTATCCTATATTTTTCGATAATGTAACTGACGGACTAATTAGAATTATATTTTTTTTACTCAGGAAATATCCCTATTCTCTTTTTATTATTTTCTGCTTTATTATATTTAGTTTATCTATACGTTATTTATTAATATTGGCAGTATGTAAAAATATTGATTGGCTTAATTGCTTGTATCATGATCATTATCATTTGTATATATATTATTTGCCAAAATCCACATATAGTGACCGATCAAATAGTGTGTAACACCACAGTGCAGTCGAAGTATACGGGCGGCGCGCGCGCGCTGGTGCGGTCGTGCCGCGCGGAGATGGGCGAGGTGGAGGCGTGCCCCGAGTGCTACGCGGCCGCGCACGCCCGCCGCCCCACATGGTTCACCGACGTATGCTCCACACCGCATATATTGCTCTGGGCTAAACTCAAAGGTATGTTCTGCATTTAATAACAAGCATTTAAAGTTTTGATTGCTGTGAAACTTTTCTAGATCGATTGGGTATTTATGCTCGAATTTTGACAAAAACTCAGGAGCACTTTGACAGATGTGTTTATGTTTCGACATCGGAACCAAAGACCCCTAAACTACCACTATGCAAAAAATCATATTGATCCCTTGCTCTGTGAAAATCAAAAACAAATATATCCTACGGGAGCCGTACATTTTTCCAGATTAAAAAGCAGTCTATGTGCTATTCCAGACTATAATCTATCTGTGTGCCTATTTTCATCCAGAGCCGTTCAGCCGTTCTGGCGTGATTGAGTAACAAACATCCATCCATTTAGACTTTCGCTGTAGGATATACACATTTAAGCGGTCCCGCTCGATTTCACTCGCTTTCCCGAGATTAAAAGTCGCCTGTGTCCTTCTCAATACCATAGGCTATCTCCATGCCAAATTTCATGATGATCCGTTGAGTAGTAGAGACGTGAAACAAACAAACAAACTCACTTTCGCATTTATAATATTAGTTAGGATTAGGATTGTGTACTTCAAAGTTTGAAAAAATAATAATATATGTCTTTTATATTGAGAATCTAACTTCTAGACTGTCATTCCACCAGAGGCAATAATATGGCTTCATTTTTAAATCTTATGACGTCATATGAAGCGATCTTATTGGCACATCTCTGGTGGAGAGCCACCCTAACTCTCCCAAAAATGTTACATACAGTGTAAGAAGTGGTTGGTAGATACCTTTTCTTTACTAACGAAAAGGTCTCAAAATAGCAACTCCATACGTTAAATCGATGTTTTTTTACTGAAAGATATAGATGTCAGCAGTTAAAAACATCGTGGTACTTTTTACTTTTTTTTTTTTGATACCAAATTATGCAGTGGTATTTATATCTTGCAAAGATGAAAGTTATGAACTAAACTTCAAAATCATGTTGCAGGTTTCCCGTACTGGCCGGCTAAGGGCATGTCCGTAAACAGCGGTGGTTTAGTGGACGTGCGGTTCTTCGGAGCTCACGACCGCGCCTGGGTGCCCGCTAAAGACTGCTTCTTGTATTCAGAAAAGGACCCAAACAATTTTAGAACTAAGCGTCAAGATATATTGGATAGTATGCAGGTAATTGTTTTGTTATGGTATGAAAGTACTCATGAAAACAATTTTCATTATGGAACCACCTAAACAAAACATTGGTTCCACAAATGTTGGTTGAGTATCTATTAAACTTTCGTATGAAAAAGCTGAATTTTATACGCGCTTTCAGGAGTTGGTCCCATTGTAAAAGTTTACAAATAACTTGTCATCAGTACTTTTAACCAGCCCCCCTAGACAAAGTACTTTTCGTTGCGTTTGCGCGAATAGAAACGCTACAAAATGTATGAGATTGACATAAGGATTCGCTAGATCCTAGCGTAACCAAATGTCAATCTCATACATTTTGTAGCGTTTCTATTCGCGCAAACGCAACGAAAAGTACTTTGTCTAGGGGTACTGCACAGTTACATATCAAAGTATTTTTCAATTATCAAAAGTTCATGTCTTCTGTCATTTGTTTTAGGAAGCAGAACAACACATCCGCAACATATCTCGGAAATACGGCAAGTTCGTGTATCCACCTTTCAAAACACAATTTGATCCAACCAAATTGTATGAACAACTTCGACTAATGGTAAGTTTTCGTACAATAAATAGCTCATGTGGCGTGTGTCTGTCCAGTAGTTAAGTGAGTTCGAAATAAAAAAATTACCAAAAAAATGGAGAATAGCTTTTCAATCGCTAACAATAAAGTCTATCAAAACTTTTCATCGATACACTAGTCGAACTCAAATCTTGAGTTTCACTTTCGAGTCGCTAGAATATCCAAATTAAAAACAAAACATTTGCAGAGCATATGAATTGAATTAATTAGTATAAACTGTGTTTACTTAATAAATATTTTTTAGATTCCATCATTTGAGGGTGAAGTGAAGAACCTTGTGAAGGAAAAACCAACTCCATCACCAAACACCGTAAAAGAGAAAAGCAGGTCTAATTCCAAGAGTTCCAAGGGTTCAGGGCATGAAGGGTGAGTCATAGATGCAAAACTTACAATATTTGTAACAGAAACAACTTCCATTCAGTACTGTTTCGGGATCTTATTGTACCACATTTATGCTTGCAATATAATCAAAATCAATCATATAATTTGTAAAATATATGTACTTACAGTGACATGAGCGAAAGTGAGGAGACGGCTGCCGTACCTTCACGCAAAATGGCCGACGGAGCGGAGATAGCGATGGAAGAGGACGACGCAAATGACAAGACAGACAAGTAAGTGAGGCATCTTATGTAGTAAGTGAGTAGGAACAGGATCATCTATCTTATAATTAAAGCGAGATAAAGGTACCCACTAAGTTAACATTAATGATAATAATAATATAATATTAATAAAAATGTGTATACATATTTTAATTAATTACAGAGAAAAGATAATGGAGGTAGACAAACCTGAAAAGAAAGAGCCTGTAAGTAAAGAAGCTGAACCCACGCCAACGAGAAAACGTAGACGTTCCGATCTAGAAGAAGCCGTTGTCACAATAATGGAATCCAATGGCTCTACCATTGAAAAGCGAAAACGCGTCGATGAAGAAATAAAGGCCGCAAAGAAAGACTCTCAAGAACCTAGCAGTAGTAAAGAAGTTGTAGAAAAACCACAACCAAAAGTGACCATTGATAAACCTAAAGTGACAGTTGAAAAACCCAAAGTGACAGTTGATAAATCCAAAGTGACAGTTGAAAAATCCAAAGTAACAATTGAAGCTCCTAAAGACACGACAAAAGCTAATAACGCTGGTGAAGCCAATCCAAAGGCAAAAGATAATGAACCATCAAGTAGTACAGCCGAAAAGGATAGTACACCTAAAGTAACACCATTCAAAATATTTTTAAGTGCCAAAACAAACAAACAGACATCTAAACCGAATACTCCCAAAGAAAATACACCCAAAACTAATACTCCAAAAGAAAACACACCCAAAACTAATACTCCTAATGAAAGAACAACGCCGAATAGACAGAAACCAGTCAGACTATCTGTAAAATCTTTGTCTAGTGAGAAAATTAAAGATGATAAAACGAAATCAGAGAAAAGAAGGATTTCGAGAAACAAGTCTCAAATCATTATTAGTAATGACGTGAAAACAGAGAAACCTGCAGAGAAGAAGAACGAGAAAAGCGTGGATAATGCAACAAACAATAAAGAAAAAGCGAAAGATAACAACACTACTCCAAATACAAAAAATAAAGAAGTTGACAAATCTACAAGTGAAAAAATTGTATCAAAATCAAGTAATGCAGATAGTCCGAAATCTAGTAAAGATCGCATTCAATTCGATGATGATACAAGCTTAGCTGTATTAGCTCGAGGGTCGAAAAACACTGTTGTAACGAGTTCTGCAACAGGTCTGCCAACAATTAGCAGCGTGCGTAGTCTATCCACAACTGCACAAAATACTACCACTACTAGTACAAAAACAACATCTACACCAAAAAGTATTGAGATTACCGTCGAAGCGAACACAGATTCGAGTATATTCACGCCGACGAGTACGAATAACGTTCGGAATATGAGCGATGCTGTAAACAAGTTGCAGAAGTTGAGGAACGAAACGGAATCGGTCGTCGGTCGAGTGGGTGTGCGGGCTTTCGCTCGGATGACGTCACCACCGCTAGAAAAACAGAGTAAACCAGACGACGTTCAAGTGGAAATCAAAGCCGAGCCAATCGACTTGGACGAGCCCGAGAGACATAGTGAGAAAATGGATCTGATGAATGCTTTTAGACTGCGACCGGTGAATCCGCAGCCGACTCCGACTAATTTGCGCGAGGTGCGGATAAATAAGGTAATTATTATAAAGTCGCGTTACGATTTTCATTCAATTCGTAAAAGTTGTGATTCGAAGACAACAAAACAGACTTATTTTCAACTAACTACTACTAGTCTACGTCCTTCTCCATTCTATAGGCTATCTGCATGCCAAATTTCATGATGATCCGTTGAGTAGTTGAGGCGTGAAGGTGTAACAAACAAACAAACTCACTTTCGTATTTATAATATATAGTTGGGATATTAGTTGTATGTATGTTTAGTATGTTTGTCGTAGGATAGCATAATATGTTCTTTCACGATAAAACTAGCAAAAACTCGGAATGCGACACAAATCCAATGCTATTTATTGAGCCAAGTCAACAATCGCTCAACTCGGGAGCCTCATATTATTTATTTTATTATTCAAACATGTTGAGCCCGCGGTTTCACCAGCATTTGCGTGATGTTAAACAGCCTAAAAAATTGGCTGTCAAAAAAAATCATACTGTTCGCGTTTCGCGCGTTCAAACAAAAAACAGACAAACTCTTTAACTTTATGTATCCTTCATAAACAGGTGGTAGTAACACCGCTAAACGCTCGGAAAGCGACGAAGCCTGCCGAAGTCCGACCGCGTGCCAAGAAGACGTTCCCACAGCCGAAGAAGACCGACGAGGGGCGGTCGGAGTTGAACAGCAAGAACTCGATGGTGTACATCCCTATTCAGCCGCCGATGACGCAGGCGCCGGTGCGCCCGGTGCGGCCCAGCGCTAACGGACCGGTCACCTCGCCTGTCGTAAGGCCCACCGCGCCTATTGTTACTAGTGTTGGTGAGTAATCGTAGTTTTTTCATCCATAAAAGGATAGGCAAGGGTCATATAATTTTTTTTAATTTGTGATAAAAGAACAATTTCAACAATGATTATTGTATGTCAATGAACTGAAAATAAATATGAATGTGAATATGAATATGCCACCATTTTACTAAAACCATACCTGACGGACAATGACTGGCTGTGATTTGACTATTTCGAATTATTTACTTAACTAGCTGTCTCGCGCGGTTTCATATAATACTCGGGGAGAAAGTAGCCTATAATACTCGGGTATAATGTAGCTTGCTATTAGTGAAAGAAGTTTTCGAATCCGACTAGTAGTTCCACTGATTAGCCCGTTTAAACAAACAAAAAACTCTTCCGCTTTATTACATTAGTATAGATTTAATTTATTTTCTGAACTTGTCTTCCTGTTCACGACTACACCCTTTAACATGCCTCTATCGTCCCTCGACCCGCACATAACACATTATGCTATGTATGCCTGCCCACTCCAATGTAAATAAAGATCTTATAATTATATTATATACCTACTTTACATAAGCTAAGTTTAGAATAAGAAATTTTATATTGTTTACTTTAAGGTTGTAGGCTATTGTTTATGTACTAGGATGTTTTGTTGTTTGTTATTTTGTAGTTATTGATAGTTTTACATTGTTTTTGTATTAGATATAAGCATTTTTAAATAAAGAATTTTGATAGGGCTCTCGCACGGTATTGCCACTTTTCAACATTGATCCGTTGCCATAGCAACCGATTGTATATTGCTAATAATAATAATATTGCACTGTAATCATTTACAAATCTGACATAGGCATGCGCAAAGATTAAAATTACAATATAAACAGCGCAGTCAGGCCCATACGGCACTCATTTCTCTACGCACTCTCCTTACAAGAACAAGTCAGAAAGAGGCAATACTGCAGTACAAGTTTCAAGATTATTTCACCGCACAAATCGAGTTTCATTTCAAGCTGCTCGTACCCGTCCAGACCTCTACTCCTGGTAGGGTTCGTCAACAGCGTTTGGTCCATCGACGTCGGATAGAAAAAAGAAAAATCAAGAATCAGTGCAAGAAGCTTCGGTATTCTTCCGCTTCGGTTCGTCGGGCTTGTTAGCAACGAACATTGGAAGATCGGGGCAGATTGTGCAAGCTGTGGGTTCTCAAGGGCATTGGGATTGGCGCGGTTCGAGGGGCAGGCAACGGCCGCGAACGTTGGGTTCGAGGGGCAAGCCACAGCCACGAACGCAAATCGGTGCCCAGCGGCGAGACTACACGGCGGGTATCATCGAGACTACTGCAGCGTGTGGACGACACGGCGTGTACATCGAGACCACTGCAGCGTGTGAACAACACGGCGGGTATCGTCGTGACCACTGCAGCGAGTGAACAACACAGCCGGTCGAGACTTCGGGTTCACCGAGGAAGAGTGGCGGACACAGTCAAACGTCTTTGTTTCTTACGCGGTGCGCCGCGGCTCACGTCTACCACCTAACGGTGACAAACGGTAGAGTGAGTTAACGCCTGTTGGCGGGAGTAGTGGACCGGACGACACTACCAGTGGTGCCTTTGTCAAGGCGCACTGTACAGTCTGATCGCGCCAGTAAGGTGTGGGTGAAGTAGACGGCCTCTTGAGGGCACGGCTGAGGGTGTGGACGATCCCCCCATACCTGAGCACGCTACTTTCACTCATATCCCTCTGCCGGGCGGTTCCCACCTTTCCAATCCTGCACGTTTCCATTCCTGGGAGAGCGTGTTCCGAAGAACCACTCAAACAGGCTGATAGGGTTGTAGGGACGTTAGGGAGGTAGGAAAATAGGGAAGACGGCATGGAAGATCTCCCCCAGGCGAAGATGAGCACCAGGAGTCAAGCAAGAAGAAACAAGACGCAGTCCAGGGAGGAAGAGGAGTCAGCTCCGGAGAGCAGCATGAGGAGTTCTCAGAAGGAGACTCCTAGCACGGTGCAGAGTGGAAGCACCGAGAACACAGACAGCACGGGTACGGGTACCGAAAGTACAGAGAGATCCGAGCAGTCACGGAAGGACAGAACGTCCAAAACCAAGGAGGTACGCGTGTCAAGGGAAGGTACGGTGGTAAATCGGACCGGGCCACGAAGAGCATCAAATTCGGTGATTTCATCAAGTTCAGCGCAAAGGAGAGCCGCATTAGAAGCACGATTGGAACTCGAGCGAAGCCAGAAAGAGAAGGCAGATGCGGCTGTTGCAATGGCGAAGACCAAGCTGGAATTGATCGAACTTCAGGACGAGGAAGACTCATCGGATGCGAGTGACGTGGACAACAGCGATTACGTATCGGATTGGGTGGAGAAGTCACGACAGAAATCCATTCAACGACAGCGCGAGGGAAACCTCAAGAAAAATGGGATGCCGGCAAAAGGGGACGTGTCAACCCTTGCATCCGCGATCGTGAGCGCGATCAAGAGCGTGAAGGAAAGCAAGCCTGCTCCTGCACCGAAGTACATAAACGAGTTGCATCATTTCGACGGCAACCCGAGAGAGTGGATAGCTTTCAAGGCTATCTATAGAGATACCGAAAAATATTTCTCTGACATCGAGAATGTAGCCAGACTGCGAAGGGCTATCAAAGATCAAGCAAGAGAGTCCGTCAAGTCGCTTCTGTATACCAACACGCATCCTAAGGAAATATTGGAAGCATTGGAAAGAAGATTTGGTCGGCCCACACATCTCATAAAGAGTGAGATAACAGCTATCAACAAGCTGCCGCCCATGTCCAACGACATAAAGGGCATAGGCATATTTGCCAGCGCAGTGGCAAATAGTGTCAACGTCATCAAGCAAATGAATCGCAAGGATTATTTATACTCAAGCGATTTGTCAGAAAAAATAATTGACAAAATGAACATGAACGTGAAATTCAGATGGTACGAGTACAGATCAAGCAAAGAAGACGAACCCATACTGATTTCACTATCAGAATTCCTCAACAACATTGCGGATCAATTCGAAGCATACGACGTGTCAACTACGGAGTTCGTCAAGAAAAAGAGAGAACCATTCCGCAGTCGACCACTACGCAGTCAGAAGGTCAATACCACCAACTTTGCACAGTCTGACAGCGAGAGCGACACTGAAACTGAAAACAACTACGATAGCGACTCTGAGTTCGAGAGAGAGAGAGCTATTACGTTGAACGAGACACCGGTGAAAGAGAGAGAAGATATTGTCCTCGCAACTACCGGAGGAAAACAACAACCAATCACATGTCTCGTCTGTAAAAAAGAACATGGACTAGTGAAATGTCCTCAATTTCTCAAGGAAACCGTGAAAAATCGATGGGAAATTGTTAAGAAACTAAAGGTGTGTTTCAAGTGCCTGAAATCGAACCACAGACACTCAACATGCAAAGCCAACCCGTGTGGAGAAAATAATTGCACGAGGCAACATCATGCATTACTTCATGAAAAACCTGAAAAAGAAGAACTGAAAATCGCGTCTGTAAACCACCTAAACTCAACAAAGGCATACCTAAAGATCGTTCCTGTAGAGTTATGCGGACCTACCGGTACTAAAACCGTGGCAGCCCTCCTCGACGAAGGATCCACCGTAACATTGTTATTGAACGAGGTTGCCGACGAGATAGGAGCCGACGGACCCACAGAAGTTTTAACAATAGAGGGCATTAGTGGACAGCAAATGAAGACGAACAACTCGCGCCAACTCAAGCTACGTATAAAGGGCCTGTTCGCTAGAAACTACGAAAACTTGAGAGCCTACACTATCAACGAACTCAACCTCACATCGCAATCAGTGCGACAAGACGATATCGCTGGATGTGTCCACCTTTACGACATCCAAGATCAGATCCAATACGAAAGGATGAAACCAGCTATTTTGATTGGCCAAGACAACTGGCACTTGATTGTCACAAGGGAGTTAAAATCAGGAAACAGCAATCAGCCGGTAGCATCATTAACTAGCCTCGGCTGGATACTACATGGATGCAGGTCGGAAGCACCAAAGCCAGTTTCGTTCGTGGGTCACCTACAAAAGAAAAACGAGGACATCGAATGCTTAATCAAGTCACATTTCGACCTTGACTCTTTGGGTATAACACCCAAGAAGCCAGCAAGCGACCCGGAACAACGAGCGCTCGCAATACTTGATAAGACAACGAAACGTCTCTCCGATGGAAGATTCGAATGCGGGTTATTATGGCGAACCGATAATGAAACGATGCCAAACAACCGCGCCAACGCTATGCAACGATTGATAGGTATTGAGAAGAAAATTGCAAAAAATGAAGATTTCAGGAAAAAATACACTGAACAGATTCAAAACCTATTAGCAAGCGGATATGCGGAACCAGCAACGAGTCAACCGACATCATCTCAAACATGGTATTTACCCCATTTCGCCGTCGTACACCCACAGAAGGGCAAAATGCGCTTAGTATTTGACGCAGCGGCGCGCACAAACGGAAAGAGCCTTAACGACGCATTATTGTCTGGCCCAGACCTACTTCAATCACTATTCGGCGTTTTAATACGTTTTCGAGGCGGACCGATCGCCGTCGCAGCCGATATCAAAGAAATGTTCTTGCGAGTAGGCATGCGCGAAGAAGACAGAGATAGCTTGCGTTTTCTATGGAGAGAAAACGAGACAGACTCCGAACCCCGCGAATACCGAATGAAGTCATTAATTTTCGGTGCAACGTCGTCTCCATGCTCAGCTATCTATGTAAAGGACAGAAATGCCCAGGAATTCAGTCAAGAACAACCGGACGCTGTATATGCTATACAAAGATGTCACTATATGGATGACTACCTACAAAGTTTTCAAACTGTCACCGAAGCCAAAAACACGGCACAACAAGTCGATCGTATCCACCGGGCCGGCGGATTCGTGCTGCGAGGATGGGCATCGAACGACACACAAGCAATTGAAAGCTTCGAGAAGAACTCTCAAACCGATCAGGTCCCATTAGGGCAAGATCAGACTGAGAAAACATTAGGCATGTTATGGAATGTCAAAAAGGATGCAATGCAATACACACTTAACTTGCGAAACACACCTCAGGAGGTGAAAGAAGGAGTCAGACCACCGTCAAAAAGGGAAGTCACCAGTGCGGTGATGTCAGTGTTCGACCCCTTAGGACTAGCCACGCCCGTCCTTATACAAGGAAAAAAGCTTATACAACAACTCTGGCGAGCTGGGACCGACTGGGATGAAAGCATACCCGACACACTCATGGAAGACTGGATGAGGTGGCTCGACAGCCTGGAACATCTGCAACACCTAGACATACCCAGGTGCACTAGCTCGTGCGAAGAGGGAGAACTGCACACGTTCGTGGACGCGAGCGAGAGCTCCTACGCAGCAGCTACATACTGGAAAACCACAGAAAACAACAAAACCAGCGTGAGATTATTAGCAGCAAAAGCTAAAGTAACACCACTGAAACCCACGTCAATACCTAGATTGGAGTTGCAAGCAGCGCTCCTAGGTTGCAGACTGGCGACCAATATTCAAAAAGAAATCCAAACAAAAGTCACAAAGAGATATTTTTGGTCAGACTCGCGTACCGTTTTAGCATGGATAAAAGCCGATCCGCGTACATTCAAACCATTTGTCGCGCACAGGTTGGCAGAAATCGAGGACTCAACCAAACCAACAGAATGGCGGTGGATACCCACCGACGAAAACGTCGCCGACGACGCCACCAGATCAACCCCGAGAAACTTTACCATTCATCATCGTTGGTTCAACGGCCCCGAATTTCTACAATACAACTCTAATCAGTGGCCGGAAGATAAGAGCGACCGCTCCATACCTACCACAGGCGAAGAAAAGTCTAAAATCGTAGCCACCATACGACGGACCGAAATACCTATTCCCGACGTATCGAGGTTTTCTTCGTGGACACGCCTACAACGAGCTACGGCACGATTATTACACAGCGTTGACATATTCAAAGCCAAGGTCAAGGAAAAACCGGAACCCGTCGCCGCCATAAAGAAAACCGTCAAAGACAAATCATGGAGAAAATACGAACGAAAACGTAAACAAACTCCTATCGAACGTGCGCCGACGATTACCACCCGTACCGTACCTTTACCCGTAGAGTACCTACAGTATGCCGAGACACTGCTCGTCAAAGCCATACAACAAGAAAGTTGGGCGAGCGAATTAAAATCGCTACGAAATAACCATGTACCTAACGAAAAAGATTCGCGCCTAAAAAGGCTAACATTGACGCTCAGAAACGACATAATAAGAATCGAAACTCGTATATCATCAGCTGACTGTGTGAGTGACACATACAAGGAACCCATAGTACTAGACGGCAAGCACCCGATTACAAAGTTGCTTATACAACAATATCACTGCGACTACAATCACGCCAATCATAATACAGTTATGAATGAAATACGCCAAAAGTACTACATTACTTCGCTACGAAACACGCTGAAGTCTATAACGCGAGAATGCGATTGGTGCAGAACGCACAAGTACCTACCTATACCGGCCCCCATGGGCGACTTACCACCAGAACGCCTACAACAACATCAACCGCCCTTCACATGCACCGGAGTTGACTATTTTGGCCCTCTTATCATATCAGTAGGCCGCAAACAAGAAAAAAGATGGGTCGCACTCTATACATGCCTAACTACACGCGCAGTGCACTTAGAGATAGTGCCGTCTCTGTCTGCCGACAGTATGATCTTATCACTCCGCCGAATGATAGCACGGCGAGGAGCGCCATCTATAATGTACAGTGATAACGGAACCAACTTTGTAGGCGCTAACAAGGACATGCAAATGGAACTGAAAAAACTGACTGATAAGGCTCAACAGAAAGGCATCAAATGGAAGTTCATACCTGCTGGGGCACCTAACATGGGTGGAGCCTGGGAGCGCTTAGTACGCTCTGTCAAGGTCGCGCTATCTGCCACCTTAAAATCTCGTCAGCCACGTGAAGAAGTCCTGCATACAATATTGTTGGAAGCTGAACACTTAATAAACTCACGTCCACTTACCGACGTCTCATTAGACCCTCAAGACAAAGAAAGTTTGACTCCAAATCACTTCTTAATCGGAAGATCGAGTGGCAACGTGATAATGGGTACATTCGACGACAAAAATCTAATAGGTACAGCCAACTGGAAAACTGTACAAAGATTGACTGATTTGTTTTGGAATCGATGGCTCACCGAATACCTACCTACTATAACACCTAGGTATAGTGCCAACTCCAAGGGATTCACCAACCCAGAAGTCGGAGACATCGTGTTCATCATCGATTCATCATTACCTCGAGGAGTATGGCCGAGAGGGCAGATTACCCATACTTACCCAGGCCCCGATGGCAAAGTTCGAGTAGTAGACGTTAGAACCACAGCTGGAGAGCTACGACGACCCACATCCCGCATAGTGAAGATAGCATGACGTCGTGAAACTCTGTATATGGTGCTCAGAAACTCATCTTCGCACGAGGGGGAGACTGTTCACGACTACACCCTTTAACATGCCTCTATCGTCCCTCGACCCGCACATAACACATTATGCTATGTATGCCTGCCCACTCCAATGTAAATAAAGATCTTATAATTATATTATATACCTACTTTACATAAGCTAAGTTTAGAATAAGAAATTTTATATTGTTTACTTTAAGGTTGTAGGCTATTGTTTATGTACTAGGATGTTTTGTTGTTTGTTATTTTGTAGTTATTGATAGTTTTACATTGTTTTTGTATTAGATATAAGCATTTTTAAATAAAGAATTTTGATAGGGCTCTCGCACGGTATTGCCACTTTTCAACATTGATCCGTTGCCATAGCAACCGATTGTATATTGCTAATAATAATAATATTGCACTGTAATCATTTACAAATCTGACATAGGCATGCGCAAAGATTAAAATTACAATATAAACAGCGCAGTCAGGCCCATACGGCACTCATTTCTCTACGCACTCTCCTTACAAGAACAAGTCAGAAAGAGGCAATACTGCAGTACAAGTTTCAAGATTATTTCACCGCACAAATCGAGTTTCATTTCAAGCTGCTCGTACCCGTCCAGACCTCTACTCCTGGTAGGGTTCGTCAACACTTCCTGAAGAAGGTATTTTGGCCAGTAATATCGCGGAGCCCCCGCAGAGGCTTTGCGGAGCCCTAGGGCTCCACGGAACACAATTTGAGTATAGCTGGTTGAGTATAATTCAGAAATAATCGTTTAACTTAAAGAACTTTATTGTAAGTAAATAAAATTTGGCGTGAAGCGCTCGTGGTGTAGCATGATTAACCGTTCTTAATCGATCGGCAAAGTTAAGCTACCGCCGTCGTGGTCGGTACCTGGATGGGTGACCGCCTCGTGGTATTTCAAATCGAGCTTCGGAAGTCACGTAAAGCCGTTGGTCACGGTTATCACTTAATTGTGATAGTCGTTAAGCTAGTTGGATGCCTCCTAGGCGGCTTGAAAAATTCCAACAGTAGGTTGACCACTAGCCTACCTCCACCGATCCGCAGTGGGCACGCGTGGTGGAGTATTGCCCATTCCCTTACACCTTCATTTGTGAAAGGAGGCCTGTGCTCAGCAGTGGGACATTATAGGCTGATGATGATGATGATGAAGAAGACAGTACCTAACTAATATAATCAATATGTATTATCGTCCAGCAAACAACCTAGTGAACACAGTAACAACCCCGATGCTCCCAGCGGTGATCACCGCCACGTCGACGCTCTCAACGCCTTCGGCCACGTCCACGCCCACCGCGATGCCCACGCAGAGCTTGCCCACTGTCGGGCAGATGCCCACTGTTGGACAAGTACCCACTGTCCACACTGTGCCGTTGGTCACGTCAGTGAACGGGCAGCTCATGTTCAGTCTACACCCTGTCATGTCTGTTGGTAGTATTGAGGTGAGTTCTTCTTTTTAACACGCTTTTATCAGCTTCACTACAAGTGTATGTACCTAATAATTAAGTATGTCAGAAAATATAGGAAGTCGATTATAACCTACTAGTTAGTACAGTAGTACCCAACTGATAAGACACGTCGTGAATCTTCGTTCGCACAGAAAAGAAAATATGGCCCCGAAGATTAACGAAAGAATGCTTAAAACTTAAAATCAACCTTAGATCACTACTATAAGATTCATAAAACACTGCAGCTGTTAGTTCCGTCTCACTCGCAAGTCACGCCCCTCCGCACGGCGCGCGCTAACATGGCGGTAGTTGCCGACCAATAGCGGTTTCCCGCGCTTGTAAATGTATCTTCTGCGCAGGTACATCGGAAAGCCATATCAGTTGGGTACTACTGTACTGTCTAGTTATCGTATAAATTTTTATACGATGAAGTCGATATACAAGCGTACGGCCCGCGTGCATGGTAAGCGGTTGTCCTAGCCATACACACTTGGCATCACTCACGTGTTACCGACCAAAATACTAAACTATCTCAATAAACTATACCGCAGTTTTATGGAAGTTGGAAGGTCTTCACTATATATAATACTAGCTGTCCCTCGCGGTTTCACCCGTGTTCCCAGGATAAAAAGTAGCCCATGTCCTTTTCCATACCATAGGCTATCTGCATGCCAAATTCCATGATGATCCGTTGAGTAGTTGAGGCGTGAAGGCGTAACAAACAAACAAACTCAATTTCGCATTTATAATATTAGTTAGGATTTAACAAGGAATTATAGAAAAATATCTGCTATGGAGGTAGGTGCAAGGTGGATGACACCTCCATTTAAAAGGGAAGATCTTCCGCCAGGCTGGGTCATCGTGCCTGGGGACCGCGGTCCAACTGTACTTGTCGGACAGTTGTATATATGCAGATCGCCGAGAAATCTTTGCAAGCGCGATGCAGGATGTAGTGGGCTTGTATGCGCGATGTATGCACGACGCAGGATAATGTGGCGGTACGCCATCTATCTATCTGCTATGTAACATACCTATGTAGTTTCGTTTAATTTTTGGGATACCAAACTCTAAGGCGCCGATCCCACAGAGAAGGGTTCTAGAGTTCTGCATTCCGCGTTGACTGTAAGCTATGTGGGGCCTTTGAAAGTAAAAAAAGTGTATGATGTGCGATCAGTAGCGATTATTGCAGAACTCTGGACTGCTTGGTGTGTGTGTAGTCAACACGGAATGCAGAACTCGGAACTGTAGAACTCTCTCTGTGGGATCGGCGCCTAAAGGTGTGTCTACGCTAGATGAGGCGAGCCGCTTTGTGCGTCGTCACACATGGCGTCAAGTGTGGACATCTGAAGAAAGAAGAAGAAAATGAATTTATTTCCCAGAAACACACAAATAACAACAAAAATAACAGAACAGCAAAATTAAAATATAAATAAATATCCTATCTGTGCGTGTCTGAAGAAAAGGCGGCCGACTCAGCCTAATGTTGAGGTGGGGTACCTCAACGCTGATATTCTGTCGTCGCCTCGCGAGTGTGCGTCACAAATATCAGTGGGAAATGACCAGCGATAGTGTTTTAGACATCTCATTTATGTACAATATTATACAGAATGGCGCGACTCCGCCGATGATGAACGGCCTGTCGGAGCGCAGTCCGGCGCCCCCGCTCCACGTCGGGGGGGCTCCGCTGCCCGCCCTCATGCCCACTTCACACAACCCGACCATACTCAACTCACCAAACGCCAGTAGGACGCCCGTTGATAATACGCCCGGAGAGGTAATGTAGTAATAACGAAAAAATTTTGTTCTTTGTCATGCTTTTAAATTTTCGTATTCTACCATCTTATCTAAGGCGCTGCACAAACGTGTGTCCTGTGTCGGACACAAGCTATCTAAGAATATTTGAAACCGTAGTTGCTGTGTCCTGTAGCGGCGATCGGACACAGTTTACATCTGCGCAGGGAGTGGCTGATTTCGTTCTGGTTCTATAGAAATCAAATATTCATTGGTAGCTTGTATCCGACACAAGACACACGTTTATGCAGCGCCTAAGTTCAACAGTTGACTGTAAAAGATTAATAATGGCTACGATATTTCTATATTCATTGACCCGGTAACATTTTAATTTGGCATTCATCCTAGAGTAGGCTAAATATCGCATTTTCATTATTAACTAATAAGCTGAAGCATTATAGCTAGTCAAATTCTTTTTTTCGAAGTCGCAGCATTTATCTACCTCCGATGAATTTAAACATGCCATAGATTCTGTACACGGCTTACCACTGTCACGAGTAAATTCAAGTCGCTATCTAAGGTGTGGCAATTTTGCATTGTAGTTATAGTCTGGCATACGAAAGTAGAACATGAAAAAGCGCGGCAAATTAAAAAATACTGGATGTGGTATCACTAAGTATATATATATAATATAGGAATAAATTGTTTTGATACATTACAAAAAAATATATAAATATTAAGTTATGTTTGATTTTCCTAAATAATATTAACATGTAAATGATTTGTACAAAAACTAGTTATATTTTATTTTTATATATAATGCTTTAAAATAAATAAATAAGTATCCTGGGATATTTCTCACAAACGGTTATCTGATCCCAAACTAAGCGTATTATATATATTCAAATAAAAAAATTGCGGATTTTTTTTCTGGTTTATATTTTTTTACCTTCGTAGAACAATATGGATATGTTTCAGTGATTAGTGACCGTAGAAGTTCATTTAGAATTATTGTAAAGGTGATCGAAAGAATGAGAAGGTGGACACTATAACACTGATTTAGCTATAAAGCCGTTATGAATAAAGGGTTAGTATCAAAACTGGTTATGGTAAACAAGTTGACACTTTTTATGCCGGATGACAAAATAGAATGTTGCCATTTAAAGAGTTTTAATTACAGCCAGGCTCAACTTTCGTTTGCCAGACTCTACCTACTAAGCTATTTTGTCCACCTTTTCGAGTGGTGGAATTCATTATAAACATTATTTGTACAGCCCCCGCGACTACAGCAGCGGCCGGCACTTCTGAACCCACTGGACTCGAGCACGCCCATCGGCAGTGTACCGCCGCCTTCCACCGCCGGACCACTCACCGCCAAACTCAACCAGAATGCCGTTAAGGTAAAATTATCATAGATTTTCTGGTTTTCAAAGGTTACTCGGTACTGTATTAAAATCATCTTTAAATATTTTTTGCTAACCGACAGATAGTGTAATTAAAGGAAGGGATTTTAGTTCTTCAACGGAAAGAGTTAAATGATAGAAACAAACTGTTCGGTCAGAGATATGCTATGATTTTAGAATGAAAAATAATAGTAGTTGGTATATCAAATATTAATAATGTGTTTGTGTAAAGTTGACAGATTTCTTCCGCACTCTGCTGGAGGACTCGCTGGAAAAGCTGGATGAGCCCGCCTCGCAGGCCACCGCGCTGCGGCTGCAGCTCGAGCAGACGCGCTGGAGGCACGCGCAGGAGATACACGAGATCAAACACAACCACGGTATGTGACAACCTGGAGAAGCTGGAGGAGCACGCCTCGTTACTTTCTCTACAAGGAATGGTCCATACTGGTCCAGAAATAGCGAAATCCTCCCATCACATAATTGGACGTCCTCCAGTAACTGGTCATTGGTTGGATTCGAGTATCAATTGGAAGGTGCCTTGCAAGCGCTTTTTTTAATTTCGCTCGCCATGTTTTTTTGAACCGAAAGTAAAGTAATGAAAGCGTGCAATAGTTAATTTTCAGAGGATAACATCATATACAGCGTGTAAGGGACATCGCCGCACAAACGGATACCATGGGTCCAGGACATGATTCTGGACCCCCCCATGTTGGAAATATTCGTCGGTTTTTCCCAAATTTTTAAAAAAAAAATTTGAGTTTTTTTTACTTTAGACTGTTCATAATCGTTATTCTTACCTAACCCAAAGAGATTTAAAATAAATAAGTTATTAATTCATTACTTTCACTAAAAGTAGCAATGTAAATAAAACTAGAAACGGTGTCTTATGGCGATATTCGCCTGCAGTCAGCGACATACTACGTAGGCACAACGTTATCGCGCGTTTAAATCGCGGTGTTCACAATACATTGCGCGCTCGAAAATGACAATTTCTATAACCGATCATTAGCGAGGTGAATGACTTTCACAATTTGATTAATGGCATTAGGTGTAGCCTTTTCGCGAAGTTTGCGTTACCATGCGAAATACACCCTGTATATGAATCAGAAAAAACTTTAATTTCAACCATTATGAAGACCAAAACTGATAGTAGTGCATAACTATTTCCGTATGTTGTCCAGTAACTGTGAAGATTCATAAGATATGACCATGGAATTGTCCGACATATTCCGTCTATTGCTAATCTTTTTCCAATTATAAGTGGGTGAGGGATAGCTATAAAATCTGCTGAAACGCGATAATGTGCTCCGGCATTCAATATGTTTTAAAGTATAATACATTTTCTAAGCAAATGCAACCTTCCGAACCGGTATTAGAGTCGAGATTGTAAGTGCCTGCGAAGGTCTATTTGAAATGATAGATTTTGATATGATTTGTGTTATTGCAGAACTAACGTTAGCCGAGATGCGGGCGTCGTTCGAAAAGGAGAAGTTACGCGCGGTCAGTGAAGTGCGACGCAGTACCCAGGTCGAGCTCGAGGCAGCCGTCAAACTAGCCAAGAGCAAACAATGGTGTGTATACAAACAGAAATAATGCTTTACTGGGACAATGTATTGACATGTAGTACTGCTTAGAGGGAGGGTTTTTCTTACTATTTCTTTTTTAATACAACGAAGATTATAAACAAGCGTACGGCACGCCTGATGGAAAGTGGCTACCGTAGGCATATAAACGCTTGCAACACACGAGTGTATACCGACTTTTGGCAGATTCCTATAATTTACGTACCGTTTGGGTTAAAATTAAGACTCTTATATCTTAATTAATAATGAAGCAAAGACCTCATAGCTTTGCATAGTGACCCTCCCATGTAGCTATCACAGGTAAAATTAGCTTACGAAATGATCTACATATATAATAATAATAATTTCTTTATTGGCATACAACATTACAGGTTATTTTTGAATCCATAGGCTCCCGAACTAGTAAAACTGTGTTTCAGGAGCCAGTGGCTTCTCCCATGACATAGTGTAAATAAAATGTTAATATTCCGACTTGACAATACTACGAAAGTCTAAAAAATAAAAGAAAAAGAATAATACCAGAAGATTAAACAAAAACGTAGAGCAAGTCCAGTTTGGCCCAGTTTGGCAATAAATAAACCTACCATTGGTAAGCAAAACGATTCGTTTTTGTTTATTGAAACCGGGCATTTGTCGTATATAAAGAAACGATCAGTTAAAATTTGTCAGTTATGAAATGCGTTTATAAAACGAGTCAATAAATAAAATGTTTGTTGTCAGGTGTGCCAACTGCAGCCAGGAGGCGCAGTTCTACTGCTGCTGGAACACCTCGTACTGCGACTACCCGTGCCAGCGCGCGCACTGGTCGCAACACTTCTCCCTCTGCACGCAGCAACGGGCGCAGGTAACTATTGATATAGGTATATAGTGCCAGCTGCAGCCAGGAGGCGCAGTTCTACTGCTGCTGGAACACCTCGTACTGCGACTACCCGTGCCAGCGCGCGCACTGGTCGCAACACTTCTCCCTCTGCACGCAGCAACGGGCGCAGGTAACTATTGATATAGGTATATAGTACCAACTGCAGCCAGGAGGCGCAGTTGGCACTGACTGGGGAAGTACCTCCACCACAGAATACCACAGCCAAATAACTTTGCGTGTGAGTAAGGTCGCCAGAGCACATTGGGGCGGGGGGAAGGGTCGGTAACGCGTGAGTGATGCCTCGTGTGTTGCCAGCGCTCATATGGCTGCGGGCCGTTAACTTGGTTACCGACTTCCTTTTTTTACTTGTCGTAAAAAAGAATATGCACTAGGGAATCTTAAAACAGACCTTGTTCCGTTAATCATTCTTCATTTTCCTATAATTCAGGCCGCTTAGAATTTGACCATAGCCTGCCCATCAAAACTTTATATGGCACATATAGCATTTAAAGAATCATAATTGACATTATAAATCAAATATTGTGAAATGATTCCAGGACGGCAACAACGGCAATGAAGACGGAACCAGCCCACCAGAAAGTAGACTGCAACCACAGCCAGATAATCTCCCAGTGAGTTGAAATACAGAAACTATGAACTTTGATAACATCCTATTTTTTATACATTAATCTTTAAAAAAATTACATATCCTACTAATACTACATATTATTATGTGAAGTTATGTCTGTTTGTTTGTCATTCCATCATGCTAATGGCTAGTCGGATTTGGACGAGACACCAGATGGAGCATACCCTCCTTACGAATGGAGCATAACATTGTTCTATCATATGAAATACTTTTACATTGGAAGCTCAGTAACTAATAATTTTTAGTTGTATTTTTTTATTGTTACCTCAGAACCCCATCATTTACTAAGCAATTTGGGAAAATATTTCTTTTGTTTGCAGACAAAAATATATTTTATGCTTTCTCGTGCCCCGTCCATTTAAATTTGAAGAAGAAATACAATAAAATATACATATTGGTAAAAAATAGGAGATGATATTTTTACGAATATTGAGCTCAGAATTCTATTATTATTTAGTATTCATATTCAATATTGTCGACAATTTATCAAAGATATGCATATTCTCGGTAAGTGTGAAATCTTGAAAATATTGGCAACGCATATGAAACTCAAAACTTTAAAATAAAATTAACTATTTTTAAAAATAAAAAAAAACTTCAACAATAAAAAGTATAAAATAACGACGTAGGAACCTATATTGTGATATATTTAGAACATAGTTGGTATTGGCGTTACAGAAAAGCGCGCCAGCGCCGACCCTCACGGTCGGCGGCAAGTTGGCACCCTCCCGCGTCTACACGCAAGAACAACAGAATACACAGAAAGCCTCCATTATTGGTAATTATATATTGTTTTAACGCAATCTCACCATAGTAAGTGATGGCCGAAGGTGGTAAGCATACAAAGCCTAAAAGGAAGTGACTCTCAATTGTAACTGTCGGAACACACCGATAGGTGCTTGGCGACAGATTTTTAACTTGAGGGTGGTATTTTAACCAGGTGGGTACAACAAACTACCATAGCATTGTGTTAGGGTACTTTGTTGTATACTTCACCGAAAGCGCGAAAATGAGCGGGATCATTGTAGAATTGGAACCACTGAGCTATCGCTTTATAATATTATATTTTATGATATCAAATGTTTTGAGCAGTGTAACACATTTGGTTTTCATGTCAATTTTGCCGTAATATTTTCTAACATATGCTTTCGCGTATACAGGTCGTTGTTTTGGTCAGCGACGAGCGACTCAGGGTCGATAATACAAATGATACTGGTGCTAAAAAAAATATAAAAAAATTCTTTATTATTTTTTAATAATAAAATTTTAATAAATAAAATTTTGAAAATCATGTAATAAGCTAAAGTGTAGACATAATACTCATCGGGAGTACGAGGGAGTAAAGGGGTGGGGCGATGGCGGCTTGCGCCTAGCTCTAGTCTGTGTACGTGCCTAGTAACCATACTTTACGGTAATTTTATTTCAAATTGAATAAGGTATTTCTCAACATATTTACAGTATTTAATGGAATTAAGTCCATTTTTGGGGAATATATATTTTGTACTACCGCTCCTGGGTCGCTTGTCGCCGACCAAAACAACACACTGTATAGGTATATCATGTGTGTTTCGCATATGGAAGTCGCAGGTCTCCTAAACTCGATACATAATAGTCCGATAATCGTTACCAAATATTAACCAAAAGAATTGCATTCAATTTATGTCTCGCCAGTTTTGCTGCAATTGGATTAGTGTATTCTATTGGAGTAGACTCTCAGTTTCCTGTTAGTTCTATTTACCAAAAGGTATATAAGTTAATAAAAATAATCATTGAGCAATGCTATCAAAATACACCATTCTGCCTTTAGTTGTTATGCACAATGTAAAAAGCTGATACCGCTCCAGAAAGTGCTAGATGTGTATAAAATAAATGAATTATTACAGTAAGCATGGTGGAAAACTCGAGTGGAAACCAAGTGAAATGCGTCGGCACTTACAAACAACCGGAACCATCGCAGATGGCGCCCCTTTTACTCAACAAACAAGTATGTACAACAACATAATTTATTTAAATGATTATAACGCTTATAATAATTGCAATTAGGTAAATAATAGAGCATTCAATATTGGTAATGAACAATGCAAGTATAAGTCCAAAAAATACATATATTGATGCAATTAAACCTATACCTAGCTTCGAACCCCTTTATTTACTTTCGTTGCCGTAAATACTATAACAATCTCGTACAAATGTAAAACATGAATATAAACAGGGAGAAATTCATAAGGAAGAATTCAAGTAAAACCTAAAAGCAACATATAGCTAAACTTCAAAAAAAAACAAAAAACAACTTCACAACAACCCTTCGACTGCCATTAACTCTGTAATCTAATAATTGTTTGCTAATGTGGGAAGAACCCTTGCTTCAAGAATAGAAGACTAAATTGGATTTAAAACACAAAATGTTCTAGAACTTTCCCAGTCACTCCAAGAGTTTGGTCATCCTGGAAACTTGGTCCTTTTCAGTGTGGACAACATTGAGATTGAAAACATAATATCATTTATATCTCTTATTTTACCATGCTAACTGATCTGACTTCCAAATAGAAACATCGAAACTTAACAAAAAATGGTGATTGTTTACAACTAAACTAATCTTAGTCTCACTATCTATGTCTCTTTCTAACAAATAACATAAGAAAATGATGTAAGAAATGTAGTCCGATGCTTGTTCAATATAAATTGTCGCCATATATCGCGGTTACGTCTAAATACCCGCAAATGAAGACGGCAAAGACTAGTTTGACAGCTTTAAATATGTTCTATCCTTTTTCAATAATGTGCGCAAGAAAGAGATGTGATGTGACTAAAATTATACTGTTTTTAGGATTAGAAGAATCCGAAATTTCGAATCGAAATTTTTTGGTAATTAAAAATATTTCGATATTGATAAACCTATTCAAAAATAATCGATATAACATATATCGATACTTTTTTGAATTTCCCTGTCGATCAAGCATTGTCAATCACTATAGGTAAATGTTCCGTTTCATGCAGCAAGTATATTAAGGATATCCTATTTCTTAATTTTTTTAAATTATCAATGTATATTAATGTGCTGAAATTATTTCTTAGTTATGTATAGCGATATATATTGTATTTTTGCAATGATAAAAAATGGAAATTAAAACATTTTTTTGTAAAATAATATATTAGTTACTCGCAAGTAGTATGAGTGAACCGGAAAATGTGAACTGTCACCGATATCTTCTAATCCTGAAATCAATATAGTTTAGTGCGATTTACGACAATCGGCACCAATATTGTTGTTTTATATTCAGATCATGAATAGCGAAGATGCGGCCAAGAAGGTGGTGACGTCAGGCGGGTACTTGATAGTGGGCGCCGGCGCGGGCGCACCCAACAACACCTCCGTCGTGACACCCTCACGACGCACACACACCATACAGTACTACACATAACTCCCAGACAAAACAAAGTTTTATGAACATTACCTGTGTAAATATTCCGTGACGAAAATAAAATTTAAAATGTCTTCAGTAAAATGTAAATATTTGTTACGGTATCGGCTGATTTTTGTGTATTAGTAATAAATTAACGTATACAAGGACTTGGCAAACGTGATATGTAGCTAGTCTCTATCGGTAAATTCCGGAAACCTCGATACAAATGAGCAATGTCTCATAGGCAATACGAGGGTTTTCCCAAATATTTTTGACGTTTGTCAATAACTGTATTATAAATTTTACAATGTAAGTGTCGAATTGTCGCAAAAATATTTCAGTTAGTGAGCATACGGGCTCTTTTATAAATCCACTACCGAATCTATTTCTGTAGGAGTGATTGACTACAAATTGATTGGGATTTCAGAAATATATGGATAACTCAGGCTAGCATCTTATCGAACTATTGAGATTCTGCACCAAATTTTTTACGTTATCCATCCATTGTAATGAAAAATTATTATGTTTTATTTACATCGCGTTTTTAAATTGTGTGTAGGTAGTACGAAATTACCTTTTTCAGCTTCGATCAGTTTTTAACAATATTAGTTATCAACCTTTTTGGTTGCTGTATATTTTTTTAAACATGTTAAAGATACATGGCCTTTTATTAAAGTATTGCTCTCATTATTCAACATAATGTGTCTAGTGCAGAAAACAGAAATTTTGTTTTCATATTTCTCACAATAATTTTAAGACTGTTAATATTAAGTTGTTTAACTCGAAATAGTGCATTTTAAGTGCCACATAAAAGGCACTAGCGTGGAATCATTATGATATTTGTAGGGCAAGTACTCTTCATATTGACTAATGTCTATGCTTCAGTATCAAATCTAAGAAATACCTTTTGAAATGTTAAAACAAAAATTACCTTATTGCGTCAAAATAAGGTTATCTGTTAAATCTATGGTTATTTATATTATAATATAGGTGAGCCTTATGGTGAAGAAATAAGGACGACTCTTTTGGCATAAACATCATAATGTATTTCTTAGATTTGGTGGACTGTTATGTGTATAAATTCAATTGTATGAATGTGAAGTAGGTATACAAAATTGTTTTAACTTTATAGTTAATGTATATTTTTTGTTTGAGAACTCATTTGAATATATTTTTTAACTTGTATGAATATATCGGCAAAATATGTTATGTTTTTGAATGATTCATTCGTTTCGCTTTGATTGGTATAGCATGCGTCCATATGATCCGAGTGATTCAAAAACAAGCTTTGTATACATTAAAGCAATAAACATTATTTTTTCATACTGTATGTAGTCGTCTATGATTATGGCAACTGTTCCAAGTAGTATTTCATTTTGTAAATAGTCTACTTTTTAACGTTAGTTAAGAGCTTTTAGTCGATAAGTTACGAAATGTTTGTTCAATAAAGACTTATCTAAATTATTTTCATTTTTTCATTCAAGGTACTGTATGAGAATCGAGGAATAATCCCTTAGAGTAAATACCGAACAATCACATTCGGCAACTAGTCAATGATTTTGCACTGATTTTGAACAGTGAGAACCAATCACTGCATCGTGTGTTCTGACTCGACCAATCAGAGTGCATATGTCCTTCAGTTAGCCAATCAGAGCGCATTGTCGGTGGTGGGAAATTGGCGGAATAGATATCAAACAAAATGAACGTCATTACGCTTCTTTGGGTTAATTGTTCGATGTGTATGAGGCACGCCGTACGTCGCACGTACCGGCGTGTTCCGACAGCTGCACTTTTGCTGCTGCCATTTTTCATGGAGAGGCATTTGTTTTTTACATAACCTTTGTCCGCAAACATATTATTTATTTTTACTATAATATTACGGTAGGTAACAAGCATACGGCCCAGAAAAATTATAACAAAAAAAATATTGAATGGAATCATAATTCTTTGTTTCCTTCAAACTAATATGCTATAATAGGTAGTAGGTACTACTCGATTGTATCTAGCGGCAAATCGCTTAAAACGAAAGTGGTTGTCTTGAAGGGACTGTAAACAAACAGAAAAAAAAGTGTAATTTTAAGAGCGATGATAGCTCAGTGGTATTGACGTCGGATACTTACCGAGACGAAGGCCTTTAGTGAAGGAAAACATCGTGAGGAAATCATAGCACGGTGGTAGGGTACTTTGTAGTACCCGCCTGCCTGGCTACCACCCTTAAGTTGAAAATCTGTCGCCAAGCACCTTTCGGTGTGTTCCGACAGCTGCACTTGAGAGCCAGTTTCTTCTAGGCTTTGTGTGCTTACCACCTTCGGCCGCATCATCACTTACCATGGTGAGATTGCGGTCAAATAGGCTTATAAAAAGTAAAAAAAACAGCAGCAGTATAATGTGCATGACTAAGAAGTGATCTACATTACTCAGAATGTGACGCACATCGCATTTTACTTTTATTCATGTACTAAATAGGTATCGTTGTCTTTGTAGTGATTATTTTATATAAAAAACAGGAGTATTATTGCTATAGTTAACTTTATTATTTTAGAAATTAAGTTAATGCTAACAGTTATAATTAACCAGTTTTTTCTAAGAATAAAGCTTAAATCTATAGCAAACAAAAATCATTAAGGAATTAAACACCATAGGTAACAAATCTTTCTTAGAAAGTTCTCAAAAATTATATCATCACAACATCTTTCGTATGTCTTGGATCAGTTCTTTCTCCTTATTACAATTATAGAGTAATATTAAAAATTAACAAGAGAGGCATCATCAAGACACTCACACTCAACAAAAACTAACTTTATTTAATCATCTGTTCATTTTGGCCCATCCATTTTTGTTCCAAAAAACCATATAAATGCATTTAAATAAGTCTTGAGATATATGTTTAAAAGGCAGATAAGACTTTATCTTCTCTACTAAAAACAATCTGGTTACATCAAATTGATCATAGACGAATAGAAATGCTTGTTCCTATTCATGTACAAAAGGTATAAATCAATAAATAGCATGATCACAAATCATTTTTTATACATAGATGCACCAGCTTTGGCTAGCTGGTCAGCCATTTCATTGCCCTGAATTCCTCGGTGGGCTTCAACATAGTTCCACTTGATTTGAAGTTTATGCTGTACACTATCCAAGTCCTTGAAGTCTCTTTCATTCTTCACTGGTTCACCTGATGATAATTTCCATCCTTTTCGTTTCCAACCTGTTAAGATAAGATCATTGGCATAAGTGACAGTTAAATATTTGACGAAAATACAAAATAATCCTTATCCTAACTTATATTATAAATGCAAAATTTGTAATCAATACTGCATATCTATCGTCAAGACTGCATGTCTGTCATCAAGACTTTTTCAATACAAGATTTTATTAAAAAACTTATTTGTGTTTTTGTTGATGAATTTATCCTATAAATGAATGGACATCTGTATTTTTTATCACAATTTTAAACCTGTATCTTATCAAACCTAATTTCTATACTTTGGTACCTTTTAACTCTTCTCTCTCACTCTCAATATTATTTCATCTTATCAGTAAATATCCTGGGACATTCCTCACACACGGTCATCTGATCCCAAACTAAGCAGAGCTTGTACTATGGAAACCAGATAACTGATATAATACATATACTACTTTTTGATTATAAATACATACTTAATATACATAGTTACACCCAGACTCAGGACATACAGACTTGTTCATGGACACAAATGCATGTCCTGTGTGGGAATTGAACCCATGACCTGCGGCGTGTAAGGTGAACCTTAACCAACTGCGCCAACTGGGCCATCTTACAGTGTCCTTACAAATATTTTATATCTTTTTATTTTTATACCTACAATGTTTTTATTTTTTTTAATAAACTACTATTCCGTTTGCTGCTGCTGTTAAAGCGGCTTAAACCGTTGAATGGATCCTGATGAAATTTGGCATGGAGATAGCCTATTGTATAGAGAAGGACATAGGCTACTTTTTACTAGGAAACACAGGTGAAACCGCGGGGGACAGCTAGTAACTTATAAATGCACATAAAATCATTGATTAGATAACTATTGCAATGGGGGAATTTACAGAATAGAGTAGCTTTGACATTGGAGATGGACAAAGGAATCTTTAATCCAGAGGATGAATATTAATTACCAGGCATCCATTTGGTCACAGAATTGATGAGAAATTGAGAATCAGTATTCACAGCCAGTTTTGTAACTCCTTTCTCCAAGGCTTGTTTAATAGCAGCAGTGGCAGCTTGTATTTCCCCGCAATTGTTAGTGGCACGGCCTGAGACAGGTTCACTCTTGTTAAGAGGGTGGTTTTCACCCCAGAATACCCCTAGCCCAGCTTTAGCACCACTCCTACCGTTAGATGTGCATGATCCATCAGTATACACTTGAACAAAACCATTGTCATCCATTTCAAATTCGCCACTCGTTTGACGGCTCCTCTTAGGCATTGGTGGCTCAATCATAATTGCGGATCTACTTTTCTTCACTCCAGTCTTTTTGTAAATCTTATCTACGCCTTTCTCAAATCCTTTAAGTCTTTCCTCAATGTCATCCATCTGTTTGCATATCATAGTGTTCAAGTCATCAGAATCGTCTGAATACTGGTCGTAGTCATCACTCTCTGAAGGGTCACGTCGAGGTTTAGACTTACCTTTGGCAAGTTTGTTATCATATTTGGATTGGTTTGAATTGCTATACGACCTTTTAAGGTTATAATTGGAAGTATTTTGAGTGAATTTAGATTTAGAAGTAGCAGGAATACTACTTACTCCTCCTCCACCGTACCCAGCTATGAAATCTTGTGCTCCCGCTAAAGTATCAAACTTTTTATATCTTGCACCAGAGAAACCTTTAACTTGGTTTTCACATTCAGACCATGAATTATAAACTCCATTGCTGCGGCCGTTAGCCACAGCATAGAATGGCATTTTTGAAACTATTTTCAGTATTTTCACTCTATTTGTTAGACTATAGCGCAAATTTGAATAAGCGTTTTGAAATCCTACCCTCCATAATGATAACATAACATCTCTCTCTCTCTCTCTCTCTCATGTCATGTCATAATGGAATTCTTGGACAGTGTTGCCAACAGCACTGGGCCTAATGTCGCCATTTTTCACAGCTTAAGTAGCCTAAAATAGCCGAATTTCAGAGCAGGTAGCCTAAAGTAGCCCAAAAGCCACAATAAAGCTATGAATAGAATTAAGATGTTGTTATTAATTAATACAGGATGTTTTTTTCTTCTAGCCAGTATGGGAAAATTTTGGACTACAGGTCTGAGAAAAAAAATGAACCATGAGCTGAATATTGTAGAAACTAAAAAGGGCATTAAAAATATTGTGTTTTCGTAGATATGAAATTTGTTCAAGAATTTTTTTCGATATTCTGCTTCTACGTCACAATACGAACAAAATTATTTATCACAAGTTGCTAAAAGTCATCAAAATTTACTTCTAATTGCTTGTCAGAATGCTAGGAGCTGATTCTTTATGACTATACATAGTGAGTTCCCTGCAAGATCTGCTCCACCTCGTAATTTTTTACTGAAATTTCTAAATGTAGCTTAAAAATACAATAAAGTATAGTGTCCGCTACGTTAGGCGTGTACCGGCGCCGAGTGTGGGCTTGTTAGTTTCTTCAAATCAGTATACATACATACGTGGCATTTGGAGAAAAATACACTCGCGTGAGCACCCGTGCGCGATTTTCACTGCATGTAGCAGATACAGTATGAGGCACGAGTGTTGAGCAGAGATGAGCATGAGAAGTGGGGGCAAGCTCACGCAAATACACTTTTGGCCAAATCACTAGGCGTAACAAACAAACAGTGTTTGTTTGTCACGCCTTTACGCCTCAACTTCTCAACGGATAATCATGAAACTTGGCATGCAGGTAGCCTATAGCATGGAGAAGGACATCCCGGGAACGCGGGTAAAACCGCGGAGGACAGCTATATTTCTTACGATTTAGCTCATGTGATTTGGCTTATATTATTACCTTGTCGTTGAGGTAGCCTAAAAGGCGACCAGTCGCCATCACGAATTTATCGTCGCCAATTTTCGTCCTGATTAGCCTAAATGGCGATAAATCGCCTACGTTGGCAACACTGTTCTTGGATCATGAATGGAATGAAATTAATATGTTTTTTTTTTTGTTAATTTGTTCATGACCATGGATACAAAGTCATTCAGTCGCAAACATTTTATTTATAATATCTCTTTATTAAAGTCCGCACATAAATTTTCACATAGTCCGCATTGGAGCGCTTGATTGATTCACAAAAAAATAATTGTGCAACTGGTTGGGACGGAATCTCTTCTGCATTTCTAAAAAAACATAAAAATATAATAGTTACACCGCTGACATATATTTGCAACATGAGTATGAAGACTGGCATCTTTCCGGACCTATTTAAAAAAGCAATTCTACATCCTATTTTTAAATCTGGGGATAGGGATCGTACCGACAATTATAGACCCATCTCAGTTTTACCAGCGATGTCTAAGATCCTTGAAAAGATCATTAACTCAAGGCTAGTCAATTATCTCGAGTCACGTAAATTGCTATCTAAAAACCAATTTGGATTTAGAAAAAAATTGTCTACCACCGATGCTGTTCATAGTCTGGTAGACCATATAGTTAGAAATGTTGATGAAAATAAAAAATGTCTTGCTCTGTTCCTTGATCTTACAAAGGCGTTCGACACGGTATCGATTCCCATCCTATTAAGTAAACTCGAGTCTCTAGGAATAAGAGGAACCCAGTTGTCCCTATTTCAGAGCTATTTGGCGAACAGAACTCAACTTGTAAAGATTGGTTCCCATACAAGTTCTGTGTTGCCAATCACTTATGGCGTGCCCCAGGGCAGTATACTTGGCCCCAGCCTGTTTTTAGTATATTTAAATGACTTGTGCAACCTTAGTCTCCATAATGGCACGATCTTTTCTTATGCGGACGATACAGCACTCGTATTTTCGTCAAATTCATGGAGTGAAACGTATCGCTTGGCTCAGGAAGGGTTTGACATTGTTAGTGACTGGTTAAACTCCAATTTGTTAACTTTGAATTTAAAAAAAACCAAACTTCTAAACTTTTCCATTCGCAATTCTACGACTGCTCCAGCTAGCACTTTACAAATAGTTGCTAAGCAATCCCTCATCCAAAATAATACTATCGTTGATAATGACTATTACAACATTGATAAAGTCACATCTTTCAAATATCTTGGCATAGTAATTGATTCGAACCTTACTTTTAAAGAGTATATTGAACACCTATCAAATAGAGTGCGTAAGCTTATTTACATCTTTAAGCAACTACGGCAATCAGCAAATGCAGACGTTATGAAAATGGTTTATGAAGCACTATGCCAATCTATCCTAACTTATTGCATAACTTCCTGGGGGGGAGCGGCAAAGACCCATTTTATACAGATTGAACGTGCTCAAAGAGCTGTACTAAAGGTGTGCTGTTTCAAGCCACGCCTGTATCCTACAGATAAGCTCTATGAGTACTGCCAAGTGCTCACAGTTAGGCAATTGTTCATACTAAATACTGCTCTAAAACAACACTCGCTAACTAACTACTCCCTTGAATTTGTCCGCCGCAACCATCTTGTAGCTACGTCTGTTTCAGTTAACACTTCCTTCAGTCATAGATTCTTTGTATTCCTCGGTCCCTACGTTTATAACCACTTACATAAATTATTAACTCTGCATGCTCTAAATAAATTTAACTTCAGACTCACTATCCTAAAATGGCTTCTCACACAATCGTACATGGCAACAGAAAGAATTTTGGAGGTTTTGGAGTAGTTTGTTACCGTATTTTACTCCTTTTCACATTTTATTTGTTTCAACCATATAATTTGACATATATTTTTAGACACTTTATTATTTTTCTGTGCAATTGCATGTAGGTAGATATTTAATTTAATTTTCTTTAAATTTAATGTTAAGTAATCATCTTATTTGTTCTCACAATATTTGATTATTATTTTTTTGCCGTTTTTTCAATGTATACCATATTATGCAATAATCATTATGCTCTGTATCACCAGCAGAATCGTCCCCCCTATGTAATCCAACGTTAAATAATATCTTTGTCCGTGTAAAGTAATCTGTATTAAGTTTGTAATAAATTTTGGTTATTTGTAGGTACAATATTTTTTCTGTCTATAATTTTTATCTTGTTCATTTTGGGGTGTATCGGTTCACTGGTTCAGTCGAAATAAAATTAAGTATATTGTGTAATGAATCTATTTTGTATTATGTTTTTGCTATTGATTTTCAATAACAACCTCCGAGAGGTGGAGACCTGGTGACCTGTAACACAGGTTTTTATAACCTACCACAGGCACCAGTGATCCACATCCAAAAATGATCTCCATAGCAATGTAACCCTTATTTTAATAACATTGTATTTTTGGTATGTGGTGACAAATAAAGATATTTATTATATTGTCAGTCACCGTCCAGTCATGTTTTAGTAAAATGGTGATCATTTACTAAAGCTTTTCACGGACTTTTTGAGATAACTTGTAAAGTCACGATACACATAATTTCATTTCACTTCACTGGTGTACATGGATTGATCTTTATTGGATAAAATACCACCTATAATATGCAATAAAACTCAAAATACACGAATTTATGAAAATAAAAATGAATACGCAACGTTCTGCAAGTTCCCGCCAAAAAGTCTGAGTGAATATGTCATGTGACATATTTATTGTTTGTTGATATTTGTCTTATTCACCAAAAGGCAGGCAAAGGTCTGAACCATACAGTCTTGTATTATTTCAGTTTTCTCGAGTTGTTTTAGTAGTCAAAATCATGTTTTTAATACATGTGAGCGTTATGTAATGTAGTTTGTTTTTCATATTTTCACGGATTTAAACAAATAGTAGGTAGACTGTACAGTGTATACTGAAGAAAGTCTCTCGTCTGCACAGGCCCTTACAGGTTCAAATTAAAACAAAACGGAAAAATATCACGCATCCTACTAGAGTATTTTACTGCGTTTCTATGATAGGTTAGCGTCTTATACTATTCAAAATAATTCAAATAGATATTAAGCGAGGAGTAGATACGCCGCTCTTTTTCATATTAGTAGGTAGGTACTTACCTACCTACTAAATAAAATCTAAATGTAATTAATATACTTATGTTATAATTATATTATTAGTATCAACATGATTTGGATTGTATATATTAGATCAATAGGTAATCAATAGTTTCATGTGAGCCGTTGCTTGGCCAGGGGGCGGGACTTACTTAGCTCGCCCAATCAAGTTGCCGAAATACTTATTAGAGGCGGGCTATCACCCGCCACTATTCTCTCTACGGATCGAAAGCTTACAAGCTTTGTGTTCGACATTCCGGTCCGGACTAACGCTAAAGTCACACGTTAGAAAGTTTATATATAACTACCACAATAAACGTTACTTTGTATTCAACACATACATGTTTCAATTACCCGCCCACACCTCTGAGTCTAGTAAAATCTCAGAAGTGGGATCTGATAAAACTGTGCTTATGGATATGCCCTATATACAAGGATTAAGGAAGATAAGTACGACAGCGATGAGTACGTACCTTGACGAAGAAGTTAAATCGACAAGAGTATGCTGCCGAGGAAAAACAATGTCCCACTATTACTATGACAAAATGTCCTTAGTGAAGAAATGCAAGATAGAAGATGGAGAAGGCAACCCTGTAAACCCTGTCGTGCCTGATTCAGGGCTTCCGGAGGATAGTGCTAGAAATCAAGAAACCCTATACTACGGGACTACCGCAAGTTTGAAGCCAGAAGAAACGAAGTGGAGGCGAGAAATCAACGAAGTTGCTGGCAGCGTGGTCGGGAGACGGCAACGTCGAGGATGGCACCAACTCAGAGGTCTGCTTCAACTGCCGCAGACCGGGACACACAGCTCAGACCTGTCCTACCAAGTGCCGCAACTGCAGACATCTAGAACGCATCGTGCCGTGCTGGCAGTCATCGAATTCATCAAGATAACCTATGCAGGTACTACATATACCTATATTTTACATCTCTACAAAAAGCTCGTAATGATCGGACAAATTTCTGCCTTGGAGTACATTGATACCCGTAGTAAAATTAACATAATCACAGTAAAGAAATTTCGCGAATTACGAAAACCCCACACGCCTACTAATATTATTATGATGGTTTTGGCGGAATGATAACTCCTTCTCAGGGTATATTTGACTTAAATCACATTAGTAGCTACGCGGAACTCACTGACGTAGATTTAGGAGAAATAGGTTATAGAGATAAATAAAGCAATAATCAACCAACCCGGCTTGCTTGCTAACAACAGAAGATTCGTCCATTTGAAAAGAACTCTTGAAATAATAGTCTCCATTAATTGTCGTTAGACGAGACTACGTCGCAAATCTCGATATACAACAAAAAACCATAAAAATCGCGGCTGGTTCCGTTACAACTATCGTTATACTAATAAAGGTTAACGTAGACAAGGAAGACGTTTTAGTGACACGCCCTATACTAGGTGTCCTCTTATTATATACCTACAACTGTTATTTATCACCTGAAAATCCATTCCTTACGGCTATAAATATTGGAGAAATGATATAGAATAGGCTCCCGGTTAACTTATCAAGCGTACAGAAACATGCCACAATAAAAATGGATATACTGTAAAGTCATTAAACGAACGGAGAAAGTACATATATCAAAACTAGTGTAACTATCGATTTCTCCGCAGTTGACGTAGGCGATATTAGTGCAGATGATAAAAAGCCATTGTTTTTTTAACATACTTAATACATACTCTGGTACGTTTGCCAAGACGAATACTCAGCTAGGGTCTATTGAAACAATAGAGATGATTTATAACCATAACTCGGGAACCAGTGCATCGAAAACCATATCGGTTGTCGCATAGGGAGAATGAAATTGTACATGAAAAGATAAATTAATTGATTGAGGCCGGAATCATTAGGGAATTCTTGTCAAATTACGTCAGCCCAGTAATCTTAGTAAAGAAGAAGGGAGATGATATTTGTGCATCGACTATCGTGCCCTTGATGCACGAACAATACAGGACCGTGATATCTCCTTACTATATACTGATGACCAAATGTCAATTATTTAGGGCACCAAATATCGTCAGGTGCACTCAGAACGGGACAAGTGAAAATAAAGTGTGGCTAATTTTAAAAGTACAAGTAATATTCACAAAGTACGCCAGTTTATTGAATTAGAGTCATATTTTAGAAAGTTCAAAAAAAGGTTTCACCGAAATAGCCAAGCCAATAAATAACTTGACAAAAAAATGTTGAGTGGATATAGGGCACCGCGCAGCGGGACGAGTTCGAGTCATTAAAACTTATCGGTAGACCCGTGTTAACAATTTACAACCCAAAAGTAAAAACTGAATTGCGCACACATGCAAGTAAAATTGGATTGGATATAGTATTTTAAATCAGTGCGAACGGCTCGTTGCGACCAATTCACTACTGCGCCACTAATTTATTACTCGCGAAGATCAATTTTACCACAGGTAACAAGCTTGAAACTTGCGGTTATAGAATCTTTAAAGCGGTTCCGAATATACTCAAGAGGTGTTCCGGTCAAGATAGAGTAGGTAACAGATTGCATTGCACTAGAACGACACAAAAGATCTCGTACCTCGTTTAGCCCATTAGTGTCTTTTATTCAAGATTTCGATTTATAAATAGAATATCAAGCGGGGCACCGATTGCAATATGTAGACGCATTCAGCCGCATCGCAGGCAACCCGGTGTTTTAGATGATGGCGATTGGTCCCTTACGTTACAAATACAGGATGACAAAAATCAAAGTATTTTAAAGCAACTTCGTGAGAGCACGGACAACCTTGGTATCACAAATAAGTAATTACGAACTCCGCGATGAGAAATTATTTATAATTATTTAATCATCAAAGTGGAGCTTAGTGCAACGTTACCACGACCAAATTAGATACGTAGGTTTCGATAAATGTGAAGAATATAAGAGGTAGTTTGAGTACATGACTCGATTTATTAGAAAATATATAAAATCGTGTTGACTACGCGAAAGGTAACTATGGGGAAGTAGAGGGAGGACTACGCCTGATAGAAAAAGCGTAGATTCCTAAGCATACAATACACTTAGACCACCTAGGCCTGTTTGTAAGAATATGAGACATAGTTATTTAAATCAAAATAAAAAAAAAGTTATTTATTCAGTTTAGGCCCTAGTTCTGAATTTACCACCGGTTCGGTTATATTCATGGTCGACGCTTTCACTAAGTTCGTTTTTGCTAAGTCAGTGAAAAGGGGAGCATCGAGATTATACAAAAAAAATGTTGATATCATACCACAATTTGGGACTGCAAAACGCGTTATATTGTAACCGATCGTAGTAACGCATTCACTTAAGGAATTTGAGAAATAATTTATCGCGAGCTAATGGGCATGTAGAGCGCGTTAATCGAATAATCATTAACGGATTAAATACTCCATCTGACGGTGAATGCACCTGGGATAACAAATTGATCGATGTCATTTGGGATATAAATAACAGGCCGCACCCAGTCAAAAACTAAATCTACTAAATCTAAACCGGTTGAGGCTAAATCTAAACCGGTTGAGAGCTTGCTCGCCGAACTTGTCCGCGTAAGGGTACTTAGGCTAGCTTTGGGCCAGTACCTTCATGTCCATTCAAAAAAAAAAAAAAAAAAAAAAAAAAAAAACCAGTCAAAAAATATACGCCTCTTCAACAGATGTTTGGCCACAATAATTCTCGAGGATATTCTCGAGAATAAATCTCTAGAGGCGGCGGCAAAATTAGACTAGTCAATTACTGACATGAAAGAACGTTATGATAATAAACAATACGGGTACAAAAAAGTTTGATGCAGTTGTTGCGTGTGACTCCTTACGTCCATTAATGCCAGCTAGCTATGACAGTTCCACCAGCTCAAGATTTTGAAATAGATAGCGACGACCTGAGACCTATTAAAGAGAATTAAAAAAAAACAATATATTTGAATACTACCTGTAGCTAAGTATTCTTTGAAAGTTGTATTTCTTTGTGTCATCTGAAAAAATCTGCAGTGTATAGGTACTTCGTATTATAAGATGATAAGATATTGAGTAAACATATAACTAGTGGAATATTTAGCTACATAAAATCCAAATCTTCTCATTACTCTTGTTGTACAATTTTACATACCTACCATTGAATTAATGATACCTACATATTATGCTACGTGACACGAAATAGCCGAACTACGTAAGAATGTTATCAAAAATTAGACGGGGAGAAAGATAGCTTTGGCTGTAATTAGACGACATTATGGATATGTGGGTAGTGACGAATAATATGCCGATTATATATTCTGAGTGATACAACCATTCGTTCGCGGCAACGCTGTGTGATTTATCTTATTATCCATCTGCTTCGCTGTTACTGTGTGGTATATATGTTACTCCAAGTTATGCTGTGTGTAATATCCGATTAATCTGGGTGATACAACCGATCGTGGCAACGCTATGTGAATTATCTACTACATCTACTTCGCCATTACTGTGTGGTAAAAATCTTACTCCAGGCTATGCTGTGTGTTACGGCCGAAGGAGTAAGCAAATCAACTTCAGACTGTGTATTTATCTTTACATCTACTTCGCCATTACTGTGTGATACTTCTGACTATGTGTACTGTAAGCAGCTTGATAGTAGGTAGTCAATAAACTTAATTTTGCTAGACATGCTGTGTGATACTTCCGACTGTGTGCACTGTGATCATCTTGATAGCAATCAATATAACTTAATTCTGTCCGCCTTGCTGTGTGTGTGTGATATGGCCGAGCAAGTAGCATACCTATTTCATCAGAAAAAAAACATAAAATCAAATAGCAACCAACTCCGACAATACTTTGTGATCTGGCCGAATAAAGTACTGCGTGCTATGTGCATATCATTACACAAAACATTGCTACAAAAGTTATGCAAATGCTAGGGCAAAAAAAAACGTCTTTGAAATAAAATATATTTACTTGCCTGAAATAATATGGTAAAATAGGTCTTAAAATTAAATATAATTGTGCAACATATTTCGCCAGATATTCGACATGCAAAATTAATACAGAAAATAATTATATTGAATTTATCAGAGTCAAAGAGCGAAAAAAAAATAAGTTACAAAATGATTACAAGAAAGATTTAGAAGTTAATAATAATTAGGTAATAAATTAAAATGATTAAAAATGTTCTTAAAAAAATATTACCTATGTCAATCGCTTATACTAAAATTTTAATGTCAAAAATTCTTCAATTGTAAAAATGTTTTGTTAAATTTATGACACGTTCACAGCAAAAACAAGTCGTTCCTCAGAAATTTATAGTAACGTGTGATAATAACAAACTTAACTAATGATTGTGCTAATGGATGAAAACCCTTGTGAAAGGACCACTTCAACAAATGTGTCAGTCTTTCATTCAGTTTACTGCCGACCCTTTTTTTTTTTTCTTTTACAGCACCACTTCATCGTGATGGGCCCAAACCGCTAGTTGGGACTGCCGACGATATCGCCGCGGGGACGCGTCAAAATGTCAGGATGGCCGAATGTTATAATTATATTATTAGTATCAACATGATTTGGATTGTATATATTAGATCAATAGGTAATCAATAGTTTCATGTGAGCCGTTGCTTGGCCAGGGGGCGGGACTTACTTAGCTCGCCCAATCAAGTTGCCGAAATACTTATTAGAGGCGGGCTATCACCCGCCACTATTCTCTCTACGGATCGAAAGCTTACAAGCTTTGTGTTCGACATTCCGGTCCGGACTAACGCTAAAGTCACACGTTAGAAAGTTTATATATAACTACCACAATAAACGTTACTTTGTATTCAACACATACATGTTTCAATTACCCGCCCACACCTCTGAGTCTAGTAAAACTTATATAGGTACCTAGTGAGTTCAAAGAGCCCACGCAAGCGCAAGCAATACCTCTTCCAGAAATCTAGTTGATGTGGTTGATAAATAAATCAAATCTTTTTGCAAAAACTTTATTATATAAGAAAATCTTAAATGTTTATGATAGCTTATGAATAATTATCATATTTTTTTCATAAAAAGCATGGATACTAACATAAACTCTTTAATAACAATAACTAAGGAATTAAATACTAATAAAAACAAACAGACTTCTGTTAAATTAAAGGAAATAAAGGTACCTAAGTATGTAAATGAAAAAGATGAAGCATGATTTCTTGTCTGGTATTTTGGTCATCCAGATCAACATCTACAATGACTTGAGTCAGTGATTTCAATTACTAAAGGTACCTACTAGTAATTAGTAGTGTATTTATTATAAAGAAATAATAAAAACCCCTTAAACAATTATGTTTGTATACAATAATTTGTATATTTTATATATATATTTTTCAGTTTTAAATGAATGACACACTTATATTATAAAAAAATTTGGTGTTCTTAAAACACAGTAAAATTAAACTGCAGTTGCTTTATTAACTTCAGCTTTGTTAATTCCTTCATAAGGAGGTAGATTACCTACACAACAAATTAAAGGTTGATACCACCTCATTTGCCTCAATGTCTACCACATCTAACACTCTAACACATTGAGGCAGATAAGACACAATTGAAATTCAAGACCAAACCAGCACAAAGAATGAGAGGTCAAATGCAAACCTACAAAAAAAAAAACTTATATAAGTACTTCTTATTACCTAAAATAAAGTTTGCTGCTGCAAGTGAAACATTATAAATGAATTAAAAGTCATTACTTATACTTAGATGCACCAGCTTTGGCCAGCTGGTCAGCCACTTCATTGCCCTGAATACCTTGATGGGCTCCCACATAGTTCCACTTGATTTCAAGTTGATTCTGTGCAGTATCCAACTCCTTGAAGTCCCTTTCATTCTTCACAGGCTCACCTGATGCTAATTTCCATCCATTTTGCTTCCAACCTGCATTGTATAAGAACATCAAATGTAAAAAAAGTTCATAAAAACAACACAAAAAAGTTAACATGATTTTTATCTTCATAAGTTATGTCCATACAATGGCATGTTTATGTTTGATTGATAATGACACAAGACTCTGTTATAATATTAGCAAGAATAAACAGTCATTTAAGTGATAATTTTACAACAGACTGCTCATTGTTGTAATGAAGGAGTTTCTTATTAATAAAGAGGGTAGTTCAACAACACATAACTTTGAAGATAGATTTGATGGCAGCAGATAAGGCTATTTTTTGACTTTATATGAGGCATATTAATTTGTACAATATGGGCTGTAGCAGTAGGTACCCTGCATGCCTGGCTACCACTCTCAAGTTGAAAACCTGTCTTCCAGCAGCTGCACTTGAGGGTCAGTTCCCTAATAGGCTATGAGTGCTTACCACCTTTGGCCAATCATTACTTACCATGATGAGGTTATGATCAAACACAAGCCTGTCAGTTCAATGTTAGTAAAAGAGAGATTGGTAGGTTACATATAAATATTATTACCCGGCATCCATTTTGTGGCTGAATCGATGAGAAATTTAGAGTCAGTGTTCACAGCCAGTTTTGTAACTCCTTTCTGTATAGCTTGATTTATAGCAGTAGTGGCAGCTTGTATTTCCCCGGAGTTGTTAGTGGCACGGCCTGATACAGGTTCACTCGTATTAAGAGGGTGGTTTTCACCCCAGTAAACTCCGAGACCAGCTTTAGCACCGCTTCTTCCGTTGGATGAGCATGCTCCATCAGTATACACTTGAACATAGCCATTGTCATCCGTTTCGAACTCGCCTCTAGTATTCAAGTCTTCAGAATACCGAAAGTAGTCATCACTTTTAGATGCGCCACGTGGAGCTTCGGAATGTTGGTTTTCATATTTAGGTTGGTAATAACTTGAAGTGGAATAGGACCTATTATGGTCATAATTTGAAGTATTTGGAGTATAATCAGAGTAATAGTTCGATTGACTATTCCTAGTAGAAGAGGGCATACTACCTCCTCCTCCTCCATTGGATCCAGCGACGAAATCTTGTGCTCCCGCAATCGTATCAAACTTTTTGTAGCTAGCACTGGAGAAGCCTTTCACTTGGTTTTCACATTCAGACCATGAATTATAAACTCCGTTGTTACGGCCGTTGGCTACAGCATAGTAAGGCATTTTCGAAAGTTTTAGCAGGTTTTGCTTGCACACTTGATAAAATTTTATGATGCTGCAATGGATGCTGCTGATGTAAAATATTTTTATGTCTACCTACGCGTTTTGAAATTCTACCCTAACCATAGACAATATATAGGGGAATGCTACACGCTCGGTATTTGGATTAGGAATCCCGCGGGCTGATTAAATAAAATAAGCAATAATCAAATATTGCGCCAATGTCGCGCGACCGCTATACTTAAAAAAGAACCGGGCAAGTGCGAGTTGAATGTAACCTACAGACTAAGTCGAATTTATTGGCGGCTGATATGAGGCGCCGAACGCTGCGCAGTAGCGAAAACGAAGATATGTAGTACTTTCGAGATGACTGTACCTGCGCAAAGCCGGTTCGCAGCGCAGTTCACAGCCGCCATTAAGTTTGGTTCGGATTCTACATAATGGGAGGTAACGCTGAAAATCGGTGAGTTTTAAATTGACTAGAGCGTTGACGTTCGGTCTCAACCCCGCTCCTCGCATGCTCGCTCCATAAAGTAACAATTACACCGTCCTATTTTTAGGATCCTAACTAGGTTCCTAACTAGGAAATAGGAAGGTGTAATCGCAGTTAGAACAGCTTCTGCTTCCTATTCAGAGCGATCCCAGTTAGGATCCTAGTTAGGATCCTATTTGGGATCCTAGTTATGATCCTACAAATAGGAAGGTGTAATAAGCACTTAAGAAATTCGAATGCGATCAGCCCTGCCTCGTCGACGCACGCCCAGATTTGGATTCGGATCGCACTATAATTATAGTATTTATACTATAATTTTGTCCTCGCACTGTACTATATACTATCCAGACCACATCTAACTATAGTACGACGCTAAAGTACTATAATTTCCCGATTGCTTAATTTTACCCCATATGAATATGAATACGCAAGCAGGCGTGGATTGCTTAGGGTGTCAAGTAGTCTTATTCTGGCATTGAACTTAATCGGTCTAGTAGATTCGAAGCAAATCCCCCGTGGCTTCCTTTTTTCCTTTTGAGGTACGGAAACATTACGTACGAGATCGTAAAAGCTTGATCGTTGAAGTGCACTTATCGCGACGCCACTAATAGTGCCAATAGCAAAAGAAGCCAGTGCCTCTACCATGAGTTTTCAACACTAACGTAATCTACACTGGCTAGCGAGTACGGTGGATATTTTGCATGACGAGCACCGCCTCTAGTGGACACTTTTGGAAGTATTTCATACAAAATGTTTTACCGTAGGCGTCTGTACATCTACCATGAGTTTTCTACACTAACGTAATCTACATACGCTAGCGGTGAAACATTTTGTATGAAATGCTTCCAAAAGTATCCACTAGAGGCGGTGCTCGTCATAGAAAATATTCACCGTAGTCGCTAGCGCGTCTAGATTACGTTAGTGTAGAAAACTCATGGTAGGGGTACAGATCTGGATACAGATATGGATCACAGAATTAGTAAAAATCCTAAATATCCAAATTTTTTCGGCGTATTGACACGATATGTATCGACCGTGTAGTTCGACTTGCGATCTAAAAAACGACGCGATAAATATTGAGTATGTAGCATTCGCCTTACACCACACTTACACTATCAATGAGTAAGTAGGTACATTATATAGAGTGCCCCATGTCCATATTGTCTATGGCACGCAGAGGCAGCCAGGATATTATTATTAATATTTGCTACCTACATCCTGTTTATAAATGAGATCATATCGGGTGTCGGATTCGCGGTCGGATTGCAACTTGACACAGGTAAAGTAAGTACTGAGAATGCATTGTGTTGCGAATATCGTCCCATTGGTAGAGGTTGTAATGAGCAAGGAAATTATGTAATGAGTTATAACGTTTTTTTTTAAAGTTTATAGCACCAAGATTCTCCACTCGAATTGGTATTTGCCATCGAAATATAAAAGTCGTATTTGCCAATGAAGTTGCATTTGCAAGTATTTGCATTTGCAAAGATAGAACTTTCAGAACAAATTTTGCCCAAGCTTAGAAACAAAGACTGGAAAATAATTTAGGTACTTACTTACCTAATGTTTTATTACAAAATTCATACCACTGTTTCTCCGTTGGCAAAATACGCTATTTATTACTATCAATAATGGCCTGTTTTTCTCTATTTATGGTATTGATGATACATGCAAGGAGCTTGCAGTAATGACTTTGAATCTATGTATCGGAATAGTGTATTTTTCAGGACAGCAGTCTGAGTTTAGCTAGGTAAGTACAACTAGGTATCTTTTTTTGTAAATTCAATTCAAGTAGGTATTTTTGTTGCTATTTTGGCAACATTTATTAAATAACCTGGTACCTATCTACATTCCTCACACACGGCTATCTGATCCCAAACTACTGTTTGTTTGTAAATCATAATTACTCCCAGACTCGACATGAAGACATGTTCACAAATGCATGTCGTGGGTGGGAATCGAACCCACGACCTGCGACGTGATAATTCGTTCACTATTTCTAAGGGTGTCGTGTCGATGGAAATAAAAGTTAATTATAAATACAATAATGTACTTTATTAGGAGACTTAACAATAGGTCTGTCACCTTGATTTCATGTTAACACACCGTTTCCTATGTCACCACTAATGTCTGTAAAAAATCTTACATTTAAACAGCGATTCCGTGTGAGTAATCTCTTGGTAAATATGTATTATTGAACTAATGTATTTTCTTTTAATGCCAGTCTACAACTGTACATTCACAATAAATATTACAATTTATCAAAAAGAAATCAATTTACATACATCTCAATCAATTAGCATCAACATAGGTATATTTTTAATCAAATTAAATGAGGGAAATGATTTAAAGTACCTACCTTATTACCTAAATTGCTCAAAACCTTAAATTAACTAATAGTTCTTTTTATTTACTATTTTGTAAATGTAGCTTTTGCTGTGAAAACTCATACTTTAAAAAAATCTTTAGGCTTTGTCTGATATACATTACAGCTAGTTCACACTACCAATAACAAAATGCTGAATTTACAAATAACACGAAAAACATTCAATGATTAGATTTTAAACAGAGATGACGCCAGAGGCCTACTACGAAAAACGATACACGATAGTCCGATCATCGTTGTCAATCAATTAGCCAATAGAATTAGTCAAAATTTACGTCTCGTCAGTATTGCTGCAATTCTATTGGTTAATATTTGACAACGATGATCGGCCTATCGTGTATCGTTTTTCGTAGTAGGCCCTCTGTGCCGTGTTAGCCATCATAGTCCATTGAAATCGTTCATTTGTTGTTTAGTTTAAGAAAAAAATGGCACTATTTTTTTAATGGCTAGGGATTGGATGTTTTAAACAGCAGTTAAAAGTTGAATTACATATGAATAATTCTTATCAACTTTTGTTTTCGATTAACAATTTGCGTGTCTGGGGTTACCAGTTGGAAGAAATAATTAAGTTTTAGTAACATAGGTACGCAATGTGACTATTTACTCTCAACTTACAAGTATGTATAGGTATCTAAGTAACAAAACATACCTATACCTACATATTGATATTTATATATAACCACAAACCTCCTCCAAATTCGGTAACTTAAACATACAACTAAATCAATTAATTAACTAAATTACTCGAATTCTAAAACAGCTAAGCTCAAAATTGGTATTTAAAACATACCTTAATTTTTAATAAAAAATATTCTAATTTAACAGTATACAACGTAATAATAAAATTTGTTAAAAATGTGAACAATCGTTTTGGTTAATACTTGGTAAATGTTAATTCAGTTGAGAAGTGTAAATAGAAAATTTAAAATATGGAAATGACTAGTCTTACATTAGTATGAAGTTATAGGATTAAATTATAGGTAGGTAGGTACGTTTGATAACCGGGAACAGCTTGCCGATACAATTTTATAAACAACTAATAAATGAGGCACGAGTACGTTTTACATGTACCAATAGTACATAATTTATGTTTTAGAAACTATAAACAATTGGATTTAAAATCAGTTTAACATTGCATTATTATGATGTCACATTATTATAAATTAATTAATCCTAACAAAGATTATTTATATAAAACGGAACATTATAAAATCCATAATTCCATAGTAATAAAAATCAGTATTAGGCGATTATAATCCGTAAAATCTAACAACCGATTCTTTGGCTGCGGCGAATATTACGTAGGTAGAATTTAACAGTACCCCGAATGTAAAGAATTGACGTTAATAAACGCTTACTAATGCGTTTGCGTTAACTATAAATTTGTATGGGAGAAATTAGTACCATGAGTATCCCGCTAGAGGCGCTGTGCCAATTCCTATAGAGTAGTGTCGTAAACGTAAACGCATTAGTAAGTGTTTACTAACGTCAATTCTTTACACTCGGGATACTGTTCATTTTGTTTTACGAACAAAAATTATGATTAAAATGGTAGACCGTCAGTTGGCTCATTAACAGCACCTGTAGACTAGAGTATAATGTAATCTACCTAACATTACCTACAAGCTTAATATACAGCTGCCTTCTATATTTATCTACGAACGATAGTTACGTCAAGTTGTTCAATTACCTAAACACGTCGAGCGTTATTATATTGAAGGCTCAAGAGTATAGAAACAAACAAATCTTAGAGCCCTACCACACCAACTTGTATCATTCATGAACATTTGCGTATAGCTGCGTGTGCAAATTTATATTCAGACAATGTTCCCCTCCCTTGTATTATTTTAATTTAATTTGACAAAACAACTATGTACCTATTTAGATCCACGAAACGAGACTATACCTCCAGTCCCTTATCAAAAATATTTCTACCTAATTTTACTAAATTAATCTGTGCGTGTTTATTAGTACACTGACTTTTGTCATGATAAATTAATAAATAAAGCTCTATGGACGATTGTTTCATTATGATGATTGTTTCGTTATGACGATTGTTTCGTTATGACGATTTTTAAGCTATCCAAAATAATATTCAATTTGGATGGAGAGATGATATGAGTGAGTAATTTATTTATCGTAATGAAGATATACCAAGGCCAGTTATAGAAATGCATGATTCTCATGCAAATAATACGTAACTATTGTTTGATATGCTTAATTTGAGACGTAAATGATAACGAATGATAGTTAACATTGTTAAGTCATAGATACAAATAAGTAACTACACTATAAAATGCTGAAACTAGTCTATGAGACGTTAACACAAAGTTCAAAGTTGAACAGTTCATTCAATTAGTCGAATAGTTTCGTTAAATTATTACACTCCTCGCTCTACGACACTACGCTACAATACGAATGTTCAAACGCGGATTCGTCTATTAGTCGCTACACTGTCACAAGGCACGTATCGTCCACTAGGATACGCTGAAAAAATATTTTCTCTCTTTCAAACACAACGAACTGTAACATATCGTTTCAAATATATTCTAAAGACGTAATTTATCTATAGTTTGTTGAATTGCACGTTATTAACTTGTGATCTTTGGTGTTCACTGTGGCTAAAATCTGGTTTAAGTCTGGATGGTTGCATGTGGCAACATTACTAAGTTACGTCGGGTACCTATATGGAGCACTCGTCGCTGTCGCGGGCGTAATCGTCGTCCTCGTCGTCCGGACTCCGCGGGTTGCTCTTCTTTACTTTGCTGGACACGACCCCCGTGTTCACTTTGCTAAACAGACTACTACGATTCAGTCTGGAAATTTCTCTCTGCGGACTGAGTCTTTCGGCGACTGCTCTTTCATAGTTATCAGATATCTTATTTACACCATTCACTGGGCTCGTCACTGGTGATTTCGCTTTGACCGGCGATGTGGCCATCTTTTCTCCATTTTTGTCGAACAGTGCACCGCTGGTTGCGGCGGTGTAAGATGGCGGATCTTTTGCTCTCGCTCCGCCCGACCCGAGCAGTTGTGAGTAAAGAAAGCTGTTGTTACCGAACCCGGCGTATCTGTTGTCCATTTTGCCATTCACCATCATGAGACTGACGGGTTTCTCTGGGGGTATTGGTTTTTCTGGAAGTTTTTTGTCTGGGAGCCCGTTTTTGAGTGGCGCGCCTTGATTGGCCCACTTATCGCCGCCTATTGAGTAGATGGAGCTGAGGTTGACATACCCGGGAGAGGCGGGGGAGGGGTGAGGGCCCCGTGCGGCGGGCGCGAGGGCCCCCGGGGGCTCGCACCCGACTCCCGGCGCCCTCACCCTACTGATTACAGAGGGCATCCCCTCGCTGAGCGTCGACTCCTCGACGCTCGAGTCTTCTATAACTTCTGTACTGGTGATGTCGTCTAAATTTGGTGATAAACAGTCGTCATCTGTTTCATCGTATGAGCTGAAATACGAACGCGATGTTAGTGAGTCATAAGTTTTTGGTTATTTTAAAATATTAATATGTACTGAATGCAATTGAACAAAACGTTCATAACTGTTAGTTTTGCTTCATGCCTGATAAATGCCAATGTGACTCGATTATTTACAAACAAAAGCTTTAACGTTCGTGTGTGTAGTGGAAGAGGGTGGAGTAGAATATTTATAGGAGTAATAATAATATTCATCAGTAAGGCAGACAAAGATCTCGAAGCGCATCAATGAAAACAGCAAATCCAGGGCGGGAGACTTGTGATTACGTCTTATGTTTTCGCGGTATTTATGAGTGCAAATGTTCACACGAACAAGCGGAAGGTATTCGACGGGCACAATGCTACCGCGTCGTATAGTCACAGTCATACAAGCTTGTTTTGTCAAGCAGCATCCGAACGAAATGTTCTTGAAACACGGTCAGTGCAATACACAATAACATACACTGCAATTCATCAACACAATCTTACCCTAGCATAGCCACTTCGGTCTTCCTCCCTGATGAAAGAAATTGCAATATAACGTACCAAAAAAGAGAAATAAATAATTATAATACATAGAATATTATACATAGATACATACAAAATAGTAATGATACAAACAAAACTAAATGTATTGATTTTAAACTAACTAATGATTTGTGTTAAAATGATGGTATATTTGGAAATAATGATTTCAATTAATTCATCAATGTTAAACCAGACGTGTTTGCATTCAGAACATATTTTATGCTGTGTATGTATTTTGTAAAATCTATACATATCTATGTATTAAATCAAGTCTGTAGATGAAATAGTGGTCGGAAATTATCGACATAGAATTGTAGGTAGGTACATTATCTAATACCATTCGACGTTTTCTTTGGTAAGTACATAATTTTTCTTTGTCATCTTTTGTTAAATCTCAAAATCTGTCAATATCATTCGACCACTAATATTAACAGTGAAATGTGCAGGTCCTAGACCTAGAAATTTGCGACAGTAGCGAAATGTTTCATGTGCTACGCAAAATGCATCAAAAATGCTCAATGTAGGTACTAAATGTTCTAGTGCATTGGATCGCAGTAATAAGGGAACAAGACATTTGTTTTAATGTTCTACATTACCGAACAAAATATTTATTTATGTAATCTGATTCCGTTCAGTCCGTTATTTCGGCATAACTCATAGAATCGATTTATACACTTCTTTTTCTGCGATTCTTTCATTAGCATATACAATTGCCTGTTTATGAGAAATAAACATGTTATTATGTGCGTTTATATTTATAGATATAATAATGTGATGGAGCGTGGGCGTGAGATGGTGCACTTACATTTGGTCCTGAGCATCGCTGCCGCCCTCTTCGGCTACTAATAATTCGTACTCTTCAGCTGCGAATCTGTCCCATTCCGACATCTGAAATGTATTACCGACAATAGATTATTAGGCCAATTATTTGGGAGAGCTCTGTTGGTCCATCTTCATACTAAACATCTAAAATCTTAGGAGTGTAACATAGAACTTAGTAAGTTCGGTTTGATGGAGAAAACCTATCCTTTCGGATTTGTTAGGGTTATGTATAAGGTTTATTGAACAGGATGTTCTTGGGCTGGAAGTAATTGTTTCGCAATCAAATAATTTGTAGCTTATTTAAAATGTACAAATTGATATATTACCTCACAATCTGAGTCGCGTTGTGTGGCAAATGGATCCCGCTGCTCGTGGTCGAGGTACTTCTCCAGGTTGAAGAACGTGTCGTAGAAGATCGGCGTCAGCTTGCACCGCTTCAGGTCCGTCAGGGTGATCTTACCGTCCTCCGCTGGGTGGACCATGTCTAGCATCTGGAAAAGTTCATTACATATCACCATAATGTGTTGAAGTTATTGAAGTTTTAAAGGTTTAGTGAGTGCCCACGGTGAGCGATTTCACGGGCGCACACACTTTGAGAGGATGATTTTCTGAGAGGTAGAGCATCTTCCACCTTATAGTTACTTGGCATGTGAGTAAGGTGGCCAGAGCTCATCGGGGCGGAGGGAAAGGTCGGTAGCGCGTGATGATGCCTCGTGTGTTGCAAGCGTCCATAGGGCTACGGTAACCGCTTACTATTAGGCGGATCGTATGCTTGTATGCTGATTTAGTTGTATAAAAAAAATAAACGAATCCCCCTCCCGCATGAGCACTCGCGACTTTACTCACGCGCAAAAACACGACATAGTTATTTGGCTGCGGTATTCTGTGTGCTCATTCGGCAAAAATCATGCTTTGCTCTAACTCTCTTAAAACTGGTATGAATCCTTACCTGACATAAGCAGTCACTGAATGGCAGCGTCTCAATGCCGATAGCCTCCATCCTCTGCATTTGCTCTTCATAGAAGTATTCAAGCTCGTACATGGAGATGTAGCCGTCGCCGTCCACATCCATACATCTGGAATCAATAAACATCTTGTTATAACTACCCTGAATGTTGACGTAAACGTTTGCGTAGGAATTAACACAGCGTCTCTAGCGGAATGTCAAACTAATTTCTCTCATACAAAATTTGTGATATGTAGTTATCATTTACTATCGTCAATTGTTTATGTAGTTATCATTTACTAACGTCAATTGTTTATGTAGTTTTCATTTACTAAAGTCAATTGTTTAAGTCGTTATCATTTACTAACGTCAATTATTTATGTCGTTATTATTTACTAACGTCAATTGTTTATGTAGTTATCATTTACTAACGTCAATTATTTATGTAGATACACTTACAAGAGATATTCAGTTATGAAACTTAAGTGCATTTCGAATCAGTCGAAATACGGTAAAATAATAACTTACAAAGCTATAACATATTTCGAGTGTCAAATAATAGTCAACACCCGTAATTTAGGAGTTTCTAGGCGCTATCATGCATGCAATGACAAAGTTTTAGACAGAGTTCGCTATTCGCTTCTGTCAGTACTAATTAAACTTAAACTTAATATAAACTCACATATGTGCGAGTTTAATTTTGTACATGGTTTGCTTTTGTGATATAAAATAACTGTGTGCGATATAAATACAGTTAAGTTTGTCTTTCATAAAAATAAGAACAGGGCAACCCGAGATACAGTTTAGACACATTAACGATTTTTACTTGCACCACAGTCCTCTGAATCTCTGTGACATGGATAATAAAAGGTTCAAACTTTTGGGCGGTCAGTTTTCTTACCTGTACCAATATTCAATGGCAGTCGGGTGCGTCTTGTCCTCCTCAGCCAGTAGGAACCACACGAACTCAGTGTAAGACATGCGCGGTTCCCCGTCGGAGGTCGACCGGTTCTGGTTGCCGCGGGTCACGCAACCAGAGAGCACTCGCTCGATCATACGACTTGATAGAGCTGGAATACGTAACGAACAAGATTTAGTTGGTTTGGAGATTGGACTTGACTTGGAGACAGTTCCAACTTCTAAAAGTAAACAAGAAATAATAATAGCAAACGATAAAGAAGTAAATAATCTCACATTAGGTACCGAGTTTCATAGCTGTAGGCTGGTGGTAGTTTTAATAATTAAATGAATAAATGTTGGTGGAATTGACCTTAAAGGGATGCTTCAAGGTACATGGTCGAGAATAGACTTCAAGTCAAAGTCAAAGTCAAAGTCAAAGTCATTTATTCAATTTAGGCCCCAGAAGGGCACTTATGAAGGTCAAATTTACTGAAGTTACCACCGGTTCGGAACTCGGCCTTCAACTGAGAAGAATCCGGTAAGAAACTCAGCAAGGTTACATTTTATATATATTTTTTGGACAATCTGACTATGTTTGGCTTTTTTTTTCCAAATAATTAAAAATACTTCAGAGATGAAAACGATGATCATTGGTAATGGAATAAATTTGAGTAATGAGAGTTACCTACTGCCAATTATTATTTTTACTTACAATTGACCTGTCAATCAGCAGATCCTGTTCATTTCAAAGCTATTTTAAACTTAGATTGGTTCGAGGCGAGCACATATATGAATCTGCCAGATAATTAGTATGTAAAGTTATTATGAATGATCAATAGATCGAAATTAGGTTTACGGGTTTTTTTTAAAGATAAATGTGACTTGAAAAAGTTATTTGTTTTGGGTTACATCTCTTATCCTTCCCTTAACCTTGAGATTTCAATAGATGCAAAAGTGGGTAGTTATAGAATTTACTTATACTTGCTGGCATGAGATCTGGTTAAAAATGTGTTACTTACCATGGTCATTGTGCCTCGCGAGGTCGTGTTTGTCGATAAACAGGTCGTGGTCTCTATCCAGTTCCCAGAATTTGCAATAAATCACGTAGAAATGTTCGTAACTGTAAAGCAGACATTTTGTAGGTTAGGTATTAGTTCAAAGAAGTCTTATATTGCCTAAAAAGGACGTGCAACGATAATCTATTAAATCTTCTAAAAAGAACATAAAGGTACCTAAAATATTGTGTAACTTGGTTGATATCTTCCTCGTCCTCTAGTAACTGTATCACTTGAAGTAGATTCGATCTCCTCAGTTCAGCGATCGATATCCTGCCGGACCACGACCGGTTGACGCAGTAAAATATCCTAGCAATCACCTGCAAAATTAGAAAAGCACTTAGAATGCAACATATGGATTTCCCAGAGGTACAGTTACTTCTTACTTGATACAATCTTTATCACTTGGATATGAAAATAGTGAGCGTCTGGAGATTTTAGTTCTCTTTGAACCAGACGGTGTCGACTTTGGAAGTTCGTCACTTGAGAAGTCGTTTTAGTACGATTACCTTTCGTTGGGATGGAGATATGAAATAACTAGGTAGGTATCTACCTAAAATTCTATCATTCTACAATTCTTATTTTTTACTTACTTTAGGTAAAGTAACTTTATGTGGAGACCCAAAAGAGTAATACAACGTAAAAACACAAAAACGTGGTTTCTACTTTACCTCCGAAATGTCTTTCTCGTCTAACCAAACCTGATAAAGGTAATTCAAATACATTAGGAGAGAACAAAGCTTACTTACAGTATGCACATATCTCGAGTGGAACTCAGTGGCCTCCTTCAAGAAGGACAGTCCAGGGTGCGTGTCGACCACGTCCTGCACGAGCGGCACAAAGTCCTCCGGAGCCAGCGTGTTGCTCTTCCCTCGTGTCAGAATGTATACGAACCGCGACGCCAGGTCGTGGCATTGGGATGTCATTCTAGAAGCGGAAGTATCATGTCTTTTACACTATCCAGGATAAAAAGTAGCCTGTCTATCTGAATGCCAAGATCCCTTGAGTAGTTAATTCACAGATTACTACACCAATCTTCTGTGGTTAAGTCGTGAAAGCGAAACAAACAAACTCAAATTCGCATTTATAATATTAGTTTAGTTAGGATAATTCGGCTCGAAGGACCATGCTAAATAATTGTGTCGCAGTTAGGACGCCCGTCTTATCTGCGAGCCAATGGATAAATGATAATTTATTCTTCATATAACATTCTGTATCTTTCAGTCATGAGCAAAGAAAATACCTAAGTAGGAAAAATGTTTCTAATGGTACATAATTAGGCACTACAGATAAATATTCTACAATACGCTGGTTTGCGAGAATATCGACGTAATTCAAAATTCTGTCAAATTGAATTCTGTATGCCAAACAATCATAAATCTTTGATATTTTATCGTGAACAGAGACGCAACAACGCCATATAACTTGAGTCTAGATTCACGAAAAACAAACAGATTTAATTTTCGTCGGTATGCACTAAAATATTTACGACGAAATTAAAATTAAAAAATGCCTGTCTCTAAAATCAATCGTTTTTAGTTCCGTCGCTATTCTCGCAAACCAGCGAATAGTTAGGTTTTTAATGCAATACCAGACAACTATACAACAAGAAGGATTACTTACTCTCTCCAGAAATCGATGAACTTGTGTCCGTCAACTGGCACGTGTAGACTCTGCTGCGTGGCGAGGAACAACGGCATCTTCCAATACAGAGGGCACTCACAAGCCTTCACGATGTGCTTGAAACTTTCCCGAGGTACCTGTCGATAGAAAACATTGTTTGCTTTAGAATAAGTAAGAACATTTTATCTACAGATAAAAGTAGCTGACTGAGTGACGGATAAACGCACAGCTTTTAGAAATTAAGCAGTTTTATTTCTAAATAACTTAAGACATCTACCATGGAAAGGTTCAGGATTATCCTATACTCTACTATGTACTATTATAAATATAAGGAATGGAAGATGTTTGTTACTCTTTCACGCAAAAACTACTGAAATGATTTCGATGAAATTTGTCATACGTTTCGGATTAACAAAATAGAAAATTGTATCTTGGGAAAAACAGCGGGACGGTAGCTAGTTTCATCCTAACTAATATTATAAATGCGAAAGTGAGTTTGTTTGTTTGTTACGCCTTCACGCCTCAACCACTCAAAGGATCATCATGAAATTAGGCATGCAGATAGCCTATGGTATGGAGAAGGACGTAAGCTAGTTTCATAATATAATAACAGTGAGCTTTTGGTAGGTTCATACAGCTGTGTATATTTGCGCTGCTGCCAATTTCCTGAAGTGTGAGTTCTCGTTATTTTAGTATGGCGTAAAACGGCGTTACATGTTTGATCTGTAATATAAATATAGCTAACTACAATATTTAAGCCTGGAGTCATGACATCGGTTTTTATCTCATTAACTTATCATAACCTATCATCAAACAACCCAAAGAAAGAACCGCAATGATTTTCATTTTGTTTGAAATCCATTCCGCCAATTCCCCGACAATGCGATCTGACTGGCATTTTTTTTCCTCCATGGTCCTAAAGCTGTCACCGCACCCTTTTTAATATCATCATTCAGCAGTTTCAAATCAAAACATGCTCATCTAAAGAATTTCCGTTTCCAAATAGGTGTTATATAGCCAGGTCTGTTATTACATATTTGTATGTGCGGGAGTGGTCACGAGCCCCGCGGGCCATCGGTGGCTTCCGCCATTGTGGAATATGGACCGAGACAGCTTGGCACACGAGTTAGGGTTGTCACATCACTTGTGTAATGATAACGGCCACAACCTTATATTATTAGATCTTCGAGCTTGTGTGTGATAAGCACGTGATGTGGTGTTGTGATGCGCATATTTTATGGGGCTGTATTTTGTAAGACTGGTGCTTATAATACAAACGATATATAGGTACTATTTTCTTAAAATATCTTAGATAGTTGTTAAATCTTTTTTAAATCTACTTTGATGGTATGATACATACACTGTTTATTTTTAATTAACCGACTTCAAAAAGGAGGAGGTTATCAATTCGGATGTTTTTTTAATGTGTGTTCGGGCATAGCTCCGTCATATATAAACGGATTAGCAAAATTATTTTTTGTTCGAAAGGTGTTTATCCGAAATGTCCCATTTAATTTTTTTACAGATATGATGATGAGTTTCGGAGATAGACAACGGAACTCGGTATATTTTTTTTGTTAAAAAGTTAATTTATATAGTCTACGAACATTTCTGATCTACGAATTTTTCTATGATTCCGTATACCTGACAACCCTACACGTTTCGTGAACAACAGCACTAATGCGTATTGTTAACGACGGTGCATGGTGTGCGGACTCTCACCCACGTAGCCGGAGGGGAATGACTGATTATTTCGTGATACCAACCAGGACACCCGGGTGCCATGTTCCTAATTTTATATACGACGAAGTATTTAATTAAGCTACCTTTTGATAAGCCGTGATGATAAAACATAATAGTGAGGGCGACAGTGGGTCTGAAGGCTATACAAAATATTCCATTCCAATATGGATGTTTCCTGTATTCAAATGGATGAAACACTAACCAGTGTATAAAACATAAAAAAAATACACGGAAACATCAGATATGTTCTCAATTATTACCAATCTAACTGCAAAGAGTAAATCCCATAGATCACGACTGCGGTAAATCCTATTCTACCTAATATTATAAATGCGAAAGTGAGTTTGTTTGTTGATCCTTCACGCCCCAACTACTCAACGGATCAACATGAAATTTGGCATGCAGATAGCCTATGGTATGGAGAAGGACATATGTCTCTTTTTATCCCGGGAACGCGCTAGACATCATATTATAATCCTGTAAAATTATGACGTCACAAATCACTATTTTATACAAAACCAGAGATTTTTCAATGTCATTGTACAAAACTCCATAAAAACTATTGTTATGACATTTGTTAAAAATTGCTATTTTGTCATGTCAGACAACTAATAGTTAAGTAAATAGTTCAGTTAGGTAAAGAATAGAGTTTTAAATCCCAAAGGTACTACTTTCGGATTTAGAACTCTATTCTTTACCTCTTACGGTTCGAACGACAACACCAGCGGAATTAATTGTAATCATAGTCAATTTCAATAAATTACGTTAAAAAAAAATTGTAAAGACCTCAACAAACTTTCTTTACAGGAATTCGATTATAGAGACATTATAATCGATAATGCATGGTATTTCTCTAATGGGATAAACCTCCTCCTATTTCGTATCGTTTCCCATAACGGTCCAGGCATGGGGGTATTGGGGGTCAACGACCTCGTGTAAGTAGGTCAGGCCGACTTGACGGCTCTATATATAGCAGGCGATGGACGATTGACAACACGCCCGTGGCCATAGTACATTCATTATCTAATGCAGTAGCTCATCTTCATACAAGCTTTACGCTCTGATAACTCATACTTTATGCTCATACATGCCTGCATAATAGCAATGTTGCAGTCACAGTGATTGAACTGTTGTGAAAACCGACAGTTTCCTGACTCACTTTAAAATATCATGGCGAGATACGAAAAAAATAGAATTGTAGAGTTAGAATTTAAGTCTTCAGATGTTGTAGTTAAATTTCCAGCAATGTACCTATATTATATTATAATATTTTAGAAAATATTCCATTAAGTTTTTGGTCTCGTTTTGACCGTCGAGTAATATTTTGATAATTAGTTTTTTTTCTGTTAAATATTTTTAATGCCGCAAGTTATTCCTTCCAAGGATCAGTTTTAGTGTATATCCTTATTTTTCTACAACTACTCCATGATTCTTTGCCTAATAAATATGTAGTAGGTACATAGTTACTACTATAGTATACCAATGATATTATAAAAAAGAGGGTATACTCTATAATATAGAGATAAGTCGGTGTTTGAAATCACCAATTTAGAAAACTGGTGTGAAATATAGATCAAATAATGTTATGATGCAATTGATGTATCCGCAGACACAAATATCATTTATCATATTTAAAAAATCAAGACCACGTCCGCATTCTATGAATTAATAAATAATTTCGTGTCCGCTGCATAAAATTACGTACTTAGCATAAAAAGAAACGATTCTCAAGGTTATCAATTAATTTATTGCAAAAAATTGTTTATTTTATTTAAAGCTTACCGAAACGCTAAATATTTATATCTGTCGTCATAATGTTTATTTTAACTGTTCGGAAGCAGTTTTCTCATTCTTTTTGCTAACATTGCCTCTGAGAATGTTCATTTGATTACGCAATCTCGAAGCATAAATTATTAAATTGTCGCAAATGTATATTTTCTGTTTATAACATATCTATAACTTTACTCGTTTAATATATCACAAAAAAAAAAGAAAAATGCATGCATGATAGTAATATACCTATTTAGTGGAGTTTTTATTTCACTTAATTGATTTCAGTACAATTACTCTTCACAAAATAAATTAAAATATCAAGGTGCAAAAAAAATCTACCCAATTTGTTTTAAACTAAAAATTTTGCGACGTTGAAAGATTGTTCTTCAATAACTATAAAAAAGCCAATATTATGTTGTTATTCTGAAGTCAATATCGAATAAAAAGAGTTTGCTATGTGCGAGCCACCACAAAGCGACACTAAACGACAAAAACATAGATAAATTCATCTTGAGTGTGTATTGAAATAGAACGCAGTGCATTTTGTGGCTGCCTCGCTTCACTGCTGAAGCGCAACTATTGCTTGCTTACTACATATAATAATGTAGTAAATCTTTGTTGAACAGCTTCAAAATTCTAAACATAGGTACCTTGATTCCTTTTAAGTATACTCACATGATAAACATCTGGCGATAGAATTGGAGCAATTGTGAAGATTGAAAGAAAATCCACCCATCTCAAGTACAAGATGGTCTTTTATAATCTATGAGGACATTAAATCAAGCTAAATGCCTATCATAACATTTTTTTGCACTCTAATGTTATACTTCCATTAGGAGACGAGTTGCCATTTTCCACTCAATCAACAATACCTTACATAGGTTATTCCTCTGTAACCTACTACGATGCGGGAAGTGACAAAGGCACTTACCCTCCAGTAGGAAATGACCCAGAATTTAAATAGATTACACACTTCGTGAGTTTGCTTTTCATAAACATAAATTACAAACAGGAGATAATTTGAGCTACAAAACCGTTTTATTATAGGTAATTGACTGAAGATCGATGGTTGTTGGAAGGCCGTTAGGTATAGTATAACACATGGATACATTTAGTTGTTGCTATTAAAAGCAAACTATATAAAATGAGCCATAAAGGCTCGGAGCCTTCATCTCTGTTCGTTTACATTAGTTTTTAATTCCATTTTGTATGATACAAAGGGAAAAGCAACAATGGAGTGCATTACCGTGCAAACAGCTGACTCATTCTCATCTCATCTCATTTTAGCCCACGAAAGGTTAGCAAAACGTCGTAACATTTTATTATATTTTGACTGCATAGTTCTGCGATTGACCTAAATGTGTTGAATGGTGAAAGAGGTCGCGGTACGGCTCGCGAAGTGGGCTTGGCGTACAAGCTACCCTTTGATGGAGCGAACTCGTCCGCATCGGCGTTTCCGATACCAAATTGAGGAACAATGACATAATTATTAGTAGAATAAGAAACTGTAATATTCTGAATTTGAACTTTTTATGGCGTAATCTTATTGTTAGATATTCGAGGTTGTTATTAGAATTGAAGTATAATTTCAAGTTGAATTATTATTCCAATGGGAATAAAGTTTTTGTTTAGCATTGTTATTATCACAGTCACGAATATATCTTGTAAGTTTCTCAGTTGTTATTTTATAAAGTAAATACGAAAAGTTCTAATTTACTTTTAGGGTCGAGTCCTTTTTCTAGGAGCGCCGACTCCCTGGTGAGTTTTTACATATTCACTGACCTTTATATAGTTAAGAAAACAAACAGGATATTTCTGGCAAAAAATATTTTTATCTTCAGTTATTATAATCCTTATCTACGTTAAAATACTACGTCTCAATCTCAAATAGCCTTTTGTCTTCCCGAACACAAACACTTTGTGCCTCTTTGTGTATCCTCAATATAATTCCCAAAAGACGGTTTAGTATACTCCATAATTGTACAAAATCTCCGATAGAGGTAGGTTCATATTTATGGCCCTACACAATTAAAAATACTATAATTACTTCCTATGATGTCGAGACCAACACAGTACAAATTACATAGAGTAGTAAAACAACTGGACTGTTCTCCAGAAATATTAGGTATATCAAAAGATATTGGATCGTGACTATAATATTTTGGAGTATAAATGATTATAATTTATATAAAGCTACACAGGCTGTTCTATCCACGATTATATACTACAATTACTTACTACTACTATACTTGATGTAGACATGTTCATCATAGACATCAAGTATAGCTACAGATGGGTTAAATCTCAGCGTTCATTATAAAGTGAGATACTGTATTAGGTTGAACATATACTGTTTTACGTGTAATGCGGAACACCGGGCACAATACAAAACACTGGGAGGACGTAATTTGCATTATTTACATGATTACATGTAATATCCGTGAGAATTATCCCACGTCCTCAGCACGCGACAATGTGACCCGAGCAATCAGATATACTACACACACTGAGGCCAGTATTATAGAACGAGAATTAATACTTGCCGCTATGCTATGCGCTATGTGCGATAGGGACATCTGAAGCTCAGACCGATTTATTCACAACAAAATTGACGAAATCGCCGATTCGTTTTCCTCATTTTCCTCCTAGAAAACTGCCGATTCAATTATTTATTACATTAAAATTTTAAGTAAGGGGTTATCTAGGTCCCTATTAATTTCTGTGTTAAAATCTTTTCGAATTTGTCTGGTAGTCCTTTTAATCACGGCGGAAAAATAGGGCATTTATTGTAATTTTTGGAGGGCCATTATTTCTTTAATAATTAGTTGCTGACTGCCGTGCCCCCCGATTGCTGAGTTTATTGCCGGCTCTTCTCAGCAAATGCAACCTTCCGAACCGGTATTAAAGTCAGACTTTTCATAAGCGCCTGCGAAGGTATATTTGAATAAATGATTTTGAATATTCCTTCACGTTTCACAAAAATATAACAGAATTGCAGAAAATGGAAGCCATTAGGTAACATTTTCTTATATTCGGTAGCCTCCCTGATCCTCACGGGAGATGTAGCTTTGAAGCGGAAAGACTGAAAAAAGCATGATTAAGGTGTAATTATGTTATTTCATTTTATTTTGCTACTGTGTGTGACCACAACTCTCACCATGGTAAGTGATGATGTGGCCGAAGGTGGAAAGCACACAAAGCCTTGAAGGAACTGTCTCTCAAGTGCAGCTGTTGGAAGACACCAACTTGAGGGTGGTAGCCAGCCAGATGGGTACTACAAAGTACCCTACCACCGTGCAACCATAGCACCTCACGATGTTTTTTCTTCACCGAAAGCTCAAGCTCATTGTAGGATTCGAACCCAGGACATTTTTTTTACTTGTGTGCCAATTCCCTTCCAGAACTTCTAGGTTTCCTTTGGTTTACCATTTTCGACCATTTTTTTATTTACGCAGTTTATCTACAAACAGCGATAAATAAACATTCAAACTAATGTGAAACTCCATAAAAATATGTTCGGAATACTAATGTGGCGGATAAGACAAACAATTCCATCTTTGTTTTCTCTTCACTTTCGCCGCATAGCCCACAAAACACTGCTATGCTGTTAAAATACCATGAAATTTACATTATGCGACATAAAATATTTTGACAATAGATACGTATGTAAAAGAAATTTGAATTCGTCACCTAGAGAATAAGCAAAAAAGAAGAGCAAGTTTCTACTTAAGAGATATAATATTACAAAAGTCTTATCTTCTCGCCATTGGGTTACGCAGCCTGTGGTGGAATTAGTAAAACCCGTCAAGTGTAAGTCGAACTCACATGGAGCGGGTTCCGTACGAAGAATATTTTAACCCGAGAACAAACTTAACATTGCAGTTGAAAAATAAAGTTTTTTTTACGGTACACTAAATGTGAGTTCAACTCTTGTTTCTTTATATTATGTACCATACCATAATTTTGTTTGTCTTGCTATCAAGTTTTAAAAGATACAGCCTGGTGACAACAGACCCATGGATGAATGGAATAGATAGTACGGTCCCGTTCCCTTATAAAAGTAAGGGATATGCCAAGCAAAAATTCTTTCTATGCACCGTACGAATAAACTGTAGTGTGCCTTGCTTGGGGTAAGTCCTTTCCCGCTCTCTCCTATTTTTTCTCCTTACTGCATTTGAGGAATAAGTTAGGTATTTGTTCTGGTCCACCTAGGAAGTGCCAGCCTGCCCTGCTTTACATTATGGGCACCCGTTAAATACAGTCCACTTAACCGCTCTCGCATCACCATAAAGTTTTGGTCCTTCGAGCCGGATCACCACAATGTTTTGGTCCTTCGAGCCTGATCACCATAAAGTGTTGCGGCTTTGACCCTAAACGATCAAAATTCCCAACGTTAGCGTGCCATTCTTAGTTACCTTAAGCAACATTACAATAGATAAATGTTAGACAACTAACTAATACTTTACATCCATTTAATGTAAAATCTACATAATATTTTAGGCCTTACATAAGAACAATCTAATTTATTTTCCTTTCATTCAAACACTTTCAATTAAGAACTATGCAGTCTAATCATAAAATTACATTTAATAACATAAGTTGAATCATTGTTTTCATTCATTCTGACCACAATGTATCTTACGTAGCTTAATTGCCGGGCTCTCGGGCTATCTTAATTGCCGTCGAGAATAATTACTCATGTTTCTATTCCACGTAATACTCGTACATTGCGTAATGACTGCCATTGAAACTATCAGATAACACCGTAATAAATACCAATTAATGTTTTTATTAAAGTTCCCAAGTGGTATTTTGAACATAAAATTAAGTATAAAACATGAGAAGGATAGATAGCGTTACTCCTTCTCTCCTGTTTGTCAGGAGTTGGAATTGGATTCCTCGGTCTTACTTACTCTAAGATTTTTCGTTGATGAACGTAGGAAAAGATTTCAGTAAAACAAATCCACGGGGCGGAGAGTTATTGTATATAATTGTTTGAGTTTTAGTTTCGTAAAACTCGCTCGCTGTTTTGTCCACGTAAGGGTGGCAAAGGCTCACATGAGCTACAACATTATAAACCTTTTTAAAGAATTAATGTACCTATGTTTGCTACAAAATCGTGCAACTTGGCATGTATAGTAGGTCAAACATTGGATTAAAACATATAATAATTTCATATCTCTGGAAAACATTAAACACACGTTAATATTAACACGGGTAAAATCACGTGATCTACTCAAGTGATTTTACCAATGAATTTTCTTCTCACATTTTCGTGAAAGCTCGCGCTCAGTAACTGTGAATTGCGATGACATATACGTCTTGAAACTTTCATATCGTAAACCCACACCTAATCCTTTCAAAATACCTATATACCACTGAAATCTGTTCAAAGATATTAATTTCTAACCGCTAAACGAGAACTGAGTTCTTTAACTAAGTACTTTGGTACTGTATACGAGCATATTCTTTGGTAAAGCTGTACTAATCTGATAAATTTTTCTTTTTGTATAAACTACACTAATATTATTGAATGGTTTTCGTTGTTTTATCATCATCATCAACCACGATAAATATTTTATCTGTGTAGATTTTACCAAAGTGTTTTTCAGGCTTATTTTATAGTTTTTAGTTCGATTAAGGCTGACTTAAAAATGTAAGACAAAGATATTTATTTCATCAAGTGAAAATATTAATTTCAAAATATACAGGCTAAATTGATGTGTTTATTTTCCAACAGTAATTAAAATAATAAGCAATAATCATTAAAATATTTTGTGATTACAAAACACATTAAGCACATTTTTGCACAATAACGTAGGTACCTATTTCATAATGGTTTGAATAAAACATTTACGAATAAAATTCAGATCGTCATAAGCAAGTACCGACTGTAGTGCTACAGCTAACAGAGTAAACAGTTTAACCTAGTTTTCTATAATCCTATTATTTCAAGCTAACATCCAAGGGATTCGTGGATTAATGCATTTTAGTAATAATATTACGGTATCAAGGGGAGGGGGGAACAAACATGGTATAGGCACGCTACGCGCTCGTTGGCACATTGCCAGGTCTGCACTTCTGCAACACAAGAGATGCTGTATCGAGCTATCCATCCATCATGGATGCGATAGTAGCCATAAACAAAGCGGGTAATTTCAATAATGACGCGAGAAAAAAAAATGGACGAAACATTTGAATAAATAAATGTATTCTGGGACTTTCTCCACCAGATAACTGATAAACTAACCATTACATTACTATTACACTCTCAGACAGACTCTGAAAAACATTTTGATGCAGACCATCGAAGAATTAACCCAGATAAGCGCATTATAACGTTAATTTTGTTATTAGAAATCTATTCAGCCAATTCCCCATCACCGACAATACGCTAAGGATTCTACCACGTGTCTTTGGCGGTAACCGTAATGAACACCATTAATTTTCATCCAATCGCCTGCGAATGGTCATCGTAGTACCGCGTCATTGGTTGAAATCATGATGAGTGTTCGTTACGATTACCACCAAAGATTAGTACGTTACGGATTTGGATTACTCTGAAGGTATATTTTTCCTCGATTATGCACACAAATGTTTATGATTGCTACGAGCAACGGCATGGCCGACGTACATAGCAGAACACTTTCGTGCAATATTTCATACGCAACGACAATCTATGTAAGAAAAAAGGATAGGTACCAATGAATCAGATGATTTTAACTTCAGTAATAGGACATTGTTCACTTCATATTCGCCTCCGAATCTCAATGAAACAATACCTATTGCGAACGTGTTTCCAGTCCTAGAGCAATCGATTATCTCTTTGCTATCCTAGGAATCCTGTACATATTAGGATATCTAAACATTTAAGCACTCTTCGAAATCCTTTTGCGGCATGTTAACTTATCTTCTGACTGCCTTTTATGGAGAGTTAACTCGTCTTCGCCAAATCTATCCGTGGGTGCTCTTGTTACAATATTTGCATCTCATTCAAGTCAGCGTTGAGAGGTCACATCATGTTATTTGTCACTAATAAATACATTTTGTAGAAGTTTAAATTTACCATCTTAATAGGATATCTTATCTACTTTAGTATTTTCAGATTTTGTTATTTTTTCTATTCAATTATTTTCTGATACTGGCAGAAATCCGTTTGATGTCCTATTGTGCCTCTACCTACGTCTTGATCCACCTTATTTATCTGTTCTGTGATCCACTACATGTGATAATAATTCTGTAATTGCCAATAGACTTCGTTCGTACAAAAACAATTTAAAAGTATAGGTAATCCTCTGAACCAAAGTATAAATCTTCAATCAGACAGACCGCACATTTTATTATTAAGTTCAGATTACCTATTTTCGAGCCCGACATTGGAATGACCGCATTTGGATGTCGCCCAACTGGGATTGTTTTTTTCCAAAGGGTTTTATTGAAATAGAAGTTTCAGCGGACTGATAAATATCGCATATTTGTCATGGCCAGGTATTGAACGAAATATTATTATTTTTATGTACCGATTGGAAGTTTTCGAAGTAATCAATTATCTGAATATTGTTGATAAAGACATTGTTTTATTTTTCTTCTTATCAATTTACTTTAGTCGTACCTACGTAGGAGTTAGGATTCTAGGATGTTAAACGTTTCATAAACAACTAAAGGAAGTGGGAGTGCTGCTTTCCATTTCACTGAAAAAAGGATTCTATTATTAAATACCGTAATATACCCTATTCTTTATTACTGTACACAATCTACGTAATGCATGATAAGAGTTAATAAAAGCAACATTATATTGAGATATAATCCCACACTATCATTATATGGAGGAATGTAGGGTGCCAAGGTTTGATAATAGTATAAATTACACCGGCTAAAGCTAAATGTAAGTACCTAATACAATACCATGCTATAAGTAATATTTACGTAGTAATTATTTAGTAACTGTGATAATGTTCTTGGTATTGGTCATTTTTGCCACAAAATAAAATGGTTATAAAACCATGAGGATCGATTCTCCTGGTGATACTGAGTGAACTGATTTCTGCAGGGCTATTTTAAAACGCTCGGATTCGATATCGGAAACGGATTCAAAAACGACCGAGGCGATTTTCTGCAATTGCTATTTTAATTTCCGAAAACTTTTCGATGAATAGAATTGATATTTACGTAAAAAAATATCAAAAATATTCGAATACGGAAATTAAAATATAGCTTTTTAAAATAGCCCTGCTGGATAACTATGTAGGTACCTACCTCCCAACCAGCAAAATCAAGTCTTAAATTAGATACTATGACGTTTTCGTCAAGACTAAATGCATTATCGATTGCTCCTAAAATGGTTTCCAAAAGCTCTACAAGACCGGGTTTGGGCACAAAATCTAAGATTAAGAATCCTAAATTCTGTCCTGTTTAAAGTCATACAAAATGCTAAATGAGCTTGATTTTATCTTGAGAACGTCATAATTTATGCTACAAATCTTTTGCCGTGCTAATTTAAGTATCAAATAAAACCAAAAGTCAGATTACAGCTTAATTGCTGATGTAATGAAGACAATTATAATAAAATATAAAATAAATTGACAAGTCATAGCCCGAGTGTTAAATTGCTATATTGTGTGTGTGTGTATTAGTTTAATTATTGCTAATACTCAAACGAAGGTAAGTTTTTCGACTATGTTTATATGAATTTGCAGCATTTTTCCAATGCCCCTTGCTTTTTTGGTATTTTTAATATTTACGAAAATAATGCTTTTTAGGTATTTACTAAACCAAGACCATTTCAAGACTTAAAGTCTGTAACTATGCTTTATTGACACTTTAATATTTACTTTTTTTTATGATATGAAACCATTTTGATAATATTTAGGGTCCATCACATTACTGAAATAGTAGGTAAAACCTTTGGTTATAACAGGTGGAGATTTCGAGATGGCATATTTTAGAAACCTATGTTGGGTTAGTCATGCTGAACAACTTCTACTATAGGACCAATAGTGAATTCTCAATTATTTTTTTACAATTATTTTTTTGAGAATTCAGTGTTTGTCCCATATTAAAAGTTGTTCAGCATGACTAATCAAACTTTGGTTTCGAAAATATGCCATCTCAAAATCTCCACCCAGTTCTCACTACTATCACTCAGGTTTTATAGTACCTACGCGTTTTGTTAATAGGTAAGTGTATATTAATTGTTAACTGCTTTAATTGTTTCAGTTTACTGGGCTAAAATAATAGAAAATCGTAGGCCATTTTTAACAGCCGTACTTCATCAATGGGTAAAAAATTAGATATTGCTATGGCCGAAGAAAAAAGCACAACAAACAAATAAGAACACGTCCTAAACGAAAACTGGATACCGATACCTAATTGTACCTATAACAATGAGAAGGGATATATTGTTCAAGAAGCCGAAGATGAAAATAAATGATCTTAATTTTATTGGTTCTTTTATTGATTTTCCAGATTTTGTTGTTATGTCTAGGCCACTTTCTAGGTTTTTTATTTCAGACACATGGTCCTTCATATTATATTGCCACCATCATTGGTTATCTGGCATTTCGAAAATGTTCCACAATATTGGCCACAGTTGATGCCTGGAATCCAAGGATTTAGTTGACTGATTTTTATGAATTGATTCCCCGTTTTCAAATTGTACAGAACCCTGACTCTATTATAAGTATTAAGAACTTATTCTTTGGGAGTCAAGGAGTAAACTGGTATTTTTCTGATAGACTTCATATTTTTTTGTTTTTTACTTTTCTCGGAAGCCTCCACTTCATTCTTAAATCTTCCATTTTAATTTTTAATAAGTTTAACGATGATCTCCTATTTTTGTCAAATAACAAAATGGTCACAAAAAAGCAAAATATGAAATATGTTTGGGATTTCTAGCAAAAAAATCCTATTTAAAGACAAAGTAAAAGTAAAAATCCAGTAAAAGTCTTGCAAAGTGCGCAAATAGGTAATATATACAGTTAGCTGAATATTTTGCACTTCCAGGACCATGTGTCTTATGCGAATCCTAATTAAGCATTTTATTATATATAGCACCAATCAACCTCATCGCTGCCGCTGCGGAGATCTCGTCAACGAGCTCGGCCACCATGGGCTTTCGTGCTCTCTAAGTGCTGGTCGAATATCACGACACTCGGCGATTAATGACATTATCCGCAGGGCTCTTGTTGTCGCTAACGTGCCTTCCGTACTGGAACCAGTCGGTATTGCGCGTGGCGATGGCAAAAGACCGGATGGTATGTCTTTGATCCCTTGGAGTGTCGGCAAGTCGCTGGTGTGGGATGCCACATGTGTCGATACACTCGCGCCATCTCACTTACCGGCGACTTGTAAAGCTGCAGGGGCAGCTGCGGCCAGTGCGGAAAATTCAAAATTCAAAAAATATGCATCGATTGGACCCAACTATATTTTTGTACCTTTTGCGGTCGAGACCATGGGACCGTGGGGGTCCGAAGCTCGCCGTTTTGCTCGCACCTTGTCATCAAAATTGATCGAGACCTCCGGAGACCAGCGGGCGGGGAGCTTTTTCCGCCAACGCGTCAGCTTGGCTATCCAAAGAGGAAACGCTGCCAGCCTTCTGGGAACCCTGCCGTTAATCGGAAGCAGCGGCAGGCTTGAGGAAATTTTCTATATATAGATTGTATTTTGTACATATTTGTTGTAAATAAAGATTTTATCAGCATTTTATAAAGCGTTGTTTGGTCTCATGTAAAGCGTTATTAATACTTGAGTATTTACGATAACTTATAAATCTCATATTCTACTAATACAAGACTAGACGTCACTGAAGTCTTGTATGGGTCATATTAAAAACGCTTTAAAGATTATTTTAAGTAGTTTTTAGGATGATCTTTTAAAAGTAATTTTCAATGCTTTCAGAAGTATTAAAGCTTTATCCATAACGTTTTTATGGTTTCTTCAAGATTAATTGCATTACAAAGACCGATTTCCAAGAGCAATTTGCTGGTTGGGCTATATCTATCACGAAATCCGATTAATTTTAGTTGTAAGGGTAACATTCACAGGCGCATGTGTGCGTAAGCTGCTTTGCTTTAAAATTCCTCACTAGAATAATGTAAATATACGCGTGACACAAACAAAGACAAACTGAATTCGTGAGATAGAATGAAAACCAACGTATGTAGAGATACATTAGATAATTAGATTTGAATCTTTAATAGTACATTATGATACATGTGTGCAAAGTTGATTATTTTAAAATTATTAATTAGTCAAAATAAAAAGAAATCTCTAAATGGAGACTATGAAAAGTTATTCAAAACATGTAACATATTACCCGTGGATTTAAAAGTAAAAATGATGATAATATTGGAACAATTTGAGGTGTATGAAAACAAAAAAGAAAGAGAACATAAGTATCCAACCCGACTTACAAAACAAAAGAAACTATGTGTACCTAGAATTATATGTGTATTTTAGTTTATTGCTTGCTTTAATTGTTGTATATGCTTTATTTATTATATATTATGTCTAATAGTATTTCACTATGGTATTCATTATATATTTTTTTTGTTTTGTATTGAACACCCCCGTTTTTACAGTTTATTTTAGCTCCTCTCCATCCAAAGGTTGCCTGGTAGAGATCACTATTAGTGATAAGGCCGCCCATTGTAACACTTTCTTTTTTAAGTTCTTGTATTTTTATTTTTTTCATGTGGTGTAACAATAAAGCGTTATCTATCTATCTATCTTAGATAGATATATAGTCTAGAATTCATAACTATTTTGGTAAACGCTCAAGGAAATGGATAACACCAACACTCAATAAATTAACCCAGGCGGTATTTAGCGGAGCCGAGAGTGTAATAATCACTGCACATGCGTATCATGCGACGTTTTTCAACACACTTGCGAGGAAAAAAACAGACTTGTATTTTGCAATAAATGTCACGAGCGAAAAATATGTTTACAAAATTATTATTAAACTTGAACCCTGTGATGGAGAATATTGTTTGGGTGACGTAATATTAATCTGTCTAGAAGTTTCTCATTCCATTGTAAAAGTACACATTGTTTGAAATTTCAGATAGAATTAGCTAGTCATCCCAAATTAGAATTATTAATAATTCACACTTTATCAAAGGTCAGCGCCGTTGGTAATATTACTTTACAGGAGTACTTAGTTTTTTACTTAAAGTACTTAGTTTAGAAATTGAAAATGTATTTTTAAAGGATACGTCAGTTATGTGTATTGTTTGTTGTTGTTTTGTTCTTTTATACGCTATCTTATTGCAATTATCTTTTAATAATAAACTTAAATATTCATTCTAAGTTACTAATGGATTAAATTGTCTTTAAACCATGTTATTTACATTTGACTGAAAATTTGTTAAACCATTATAACATATACCCAACAAAACTAATTGTAATAAGTTCATCACTATCGCAAGTGACCTAGCAACTAAATTCTTTTATTATTTAATGATTTTTGAACACACCCTTTCATTGGAAATATTGTTGGGTAGGTATATAATAAAAGAAGGTAGAGGGAAAGCGAGTAAGGGATAAGTTATATAGACCCCTTAGAAAATATATATGTCTAGAAAGAGTATCCCCATACTACATGACTTTTAAAAAGTGGCCAACTTTGCTACATCTTATCCTCGCGTTACGTCATTCTGCTTGTCATAGTGACGTTTATACCAGTTACCAGTTCTTGAAAAAAATCCAAGAAAATGGGGAAAAATATATTACGGTGTCGATATCTTTTTAAACTCCGAAAATAAAAGTGGAATCGGGATAATACATGATAATAAGAATAAGATTAATGGCGCCGATATAAATTAATACTTATTATTTTTACTTTGATGTCAACGAACAGTAATTATTCCCATCATCGCAGAGGCAATGGGATGGGCCGCTGTGCGAGCTAGTACGGAAGCAACTTATTGAAACGTCTTCTAGCCACGCAGAGCGCGCCCGCCTCCTTGCAGTCTCGGTATGGGAATCTGGGCTCTGGTTGCAGGCACTTCCGTCTGCCAATTTAGGCACTCTCCTAGATTCCACAACATTCAGGATAGCTACGTGCTTGCGTCTGGGCGCTCAGTGCTATATGCCACATCGCTGCCAATGTGGTGCCGCCGTCGATCCCCTAGGCCACCATGGACTCTCTTGTCAGAGAAGTGCAGGCAGAATTGCTAGGCACGCCGACCTTAATGACATCATTCGTCGGTCTCTTTCCAGCGCCAATGTTTCAGCCCTTTTGGAACCAAATGGGTTGATGCGTGACGATGGAAAGAGACCCGACGGCATGACATTGGTTCCCTGGAAGATGGGGCGGCCCTTAGTTTGGGACGCCACGTGCGTTGACACTTTGGCACCGTCTCATCTTCCAGAGACTATGAATAAGGCCGGCGGCGCTGCTGCCTGCGCAGAAACCCTCAAACGGCGCAAATATAGTAACCTCGATAGCAGTTACTTATTTGAGCCGTTTGGGGTAAAGACATTGGGTCCATGGGGGCCGGCCGCCCACCGCTTTTTCCGAGGCATTTGTAAGCGCCTGGTCGAAGCGTCGCGTGACCAGAGGGCTGGCGAATACCTCGTCCAACGCATTAGTATCGCAATTCAGAGAGGTAATGCCGCCAGCGTTCTGGGCACGCTACCACTTGGCAGCGACTTGGATAGGTTAGCCTATTTATAAGTTTGTTTGTTTTTCTTTTGTTTTTCCTTTCTTAATTTTAGTTATTAGTTTATTATTATTTAGATTAAGTTATTTAGTAGGTATAGTTTCATTTATAATGTTTATGTGATATTTAAACAATAAAGAAAATTATTTGCGTTGACGTTTCAAATCAAGTCAAATCAAGCAAATCAAGACAATTTTTTTTTTTTTTTTTTTTTACTGTTTATAGGCCTGTGTTTGACTGCCGTCTCACCATGGTAAGTGATGATGCGGCCGAAGGTGGTAAGCACACAAAGCCTAGAAGGAACTGGCTCTCAAGTGCAGCTATCGGAACACACCGAAAGGTGCTTGGCGACAGATTTTCAACTTGAGGGTGGTAGCCAGCCAGGCGGGTACTACAAAGTACCCTACCACCGTGCTATGGTTTCCTCACGATGTTTTCCTTCACCGAAAGCTCAAGCTCATTGTAGGAGTCGAACCCGGGACCTTCATCTCGGTATCCGACGTCACTACCACTGAGCTATCATCGCCATTAAGTCAAATCAAGTCACATCGAGTCAAATCGAGTCAAATCAAGTCAAATCGAGTCAAACCGAGTCCAATCGAGTCAAACAGGGTCAAACCGAGTCAAACCAAGTCAAATCAAGCAAATCTAGTCAAATCCAGTCAAATCGAGTCAAATCGAGTCAAACCGAGTGAAATCGAGTCAATAAGTCAAATCGAGTCAAATCCAGTCAAATTGAGTCAACCCGAGTCAAATCGAGTTAATCCGAGTCAAACCAAGTCAAATCAAGCAAATCCAGTCAAACCGAGTGAAATCAAGTGAAATTGAGTCAAAACAAGCAAATCGAGTTAAATCAAGTCAAACATTTTTTTTGGCTAGGTCCTAGATGATATCTATCCATTGGCTTCTTAAAATTGGATCAATTGGTATTCTGTAAAAAAAAGTCTTATTATTTAAGTCAGTTATTACAAAATTAAAAAAAGGTTATTCGACACGCGTGTATGTAATATTATTGGAATTGCAACATATTCACAATTTAAAATAGTATCCGCCATATTGAACTATTTAGTTATTGGTCCGATTGCTCTCAAAATTGATATTTGAGAGGCCCTTGGACCATATAACATAAATTTTTACTCGAAATTGAAAAAAAATTGCCGCCATATTGAACTATTTAGTTACTGGTCCGATTGCTCTCAAAATTTATATTTATGAGACCCTTGGACCATATAACGTGAATCCATGCTAAAAATTAAAAAAGTGTCCGCCATATTGAACTATTTACTTACTGGTCCGATTGCTCTCAAAATTGATATTTGGGAGACTCTTGCACCATATAACATAAATCTTTGCTCAAAATTGAAAAAAAGTGTCCGCCATATTGAACTATTTAGTTACTGGTCCGATTGCTCTCAAAATTGATATTTGAGAGAACCTTGGACCATATAACATACATTTTTACTCAAAATTGAAAAAAGTGGCCGACGTATTGAACTATTTAGTTACTGGTCCGATTGCTCTCAAAATTGATATTTGAGAGACCCTTGGACCATGTAACATAATTTTTTGCTCAAAATTGAAAAAAGCGGCCGCCCTACTGAACTATTTCATTACTGGTCTGATTGCTCTCTCAAATATGAATTTTGAAAGCAATCGGACCAATAACTAAATAGTTCAAAATGGCGGACACTTTTTTCAATTTTGAGCAAAGATTTATGTTATATGGTCCAAAACTGTCCCAAATATCAATTTTGAGAGCAATCGGACCAATAAATAAATAGTTCAAAATGGCGGCCACATTTTTTAATTTTTAGCATAGGTTCTCGTTATATGGTCCAAGGGTCTCTCAAATATCAATTTTGAGAGCAATCGGATCAGTAACTAAATAGTTCAATATGGTGACCATTTTTTTCAATTTTGAGTAAAAATTTATGTTATATGGTCCAAGGGTCTCTCAAATCTCAATTTTGAGAGCAATCGGACCAATAACAAAATAGTTCAATATGGCGGCCACTTTTTTGAATTTTGAGCAAAGATTCATGTTATTTGGTCCAAGATTCTCCCAAATATCAATTTTGAGAGCAATCGGACCAATAACTAAATAGTTCAACATGGCGGCCACTTTTTTGAATTTCGAGATAAGATTCATGGTTTATGTTCCAAATGCCTCTCAAATATCAATTTTGAGAGCAATCGGACCAATAACTAAATAGTTCAAAATGGCGGCCACTTTTTTTCAATTTTGAGCAAAGATTCATGTTATATGGTCCAAGAGTCTCCCAAATATCAATTTTGAGAGCAATCGGACCAATAACTAAATAGTTCAATATGGCGGACACTATTTTAAATTGTGAATATTTTGCAATTCCAATAATATTACATACACGCGTGTCGAATAACCTTATTTTTTTAATTTAGTAATATCCGACTTAAATAAAAATGTAATAAACAAAATGTGCATGGTACGCACATATACAAGTTTACATCGTACGCCTATGCAACGCGGCACTACGTAGTTCAAATGATTTTAAACAGATGGCTGTACAGTTTACTTGTATGAAGAAGTATTTTACAAAATGTTCCGGTGACCGCATCCATGGTTATATACATCACTGACTATGATGGAAAAACCGAAAACGACAAACACGTCAACTTAAAAAAAATAGGTCCGCCATCTTGAAATTCAAAATGATATTCGTAATTAGCTCGAGGAAAATCTTAAATTAATACCCATTTTGATTTTTTCATTACTGAAGCGACTACTTATCTTACATGACATAATCGTCATTAGTATTTAAAAAAAAAACATTCGACTTTCCACTCAAAAATTCGACTTGTCCACCGTCGCTTTTGATTTATATCAGTATCTACATACTCGTATTTAACTATTGACTGATATTACCATGGGAGTTTTGAGTTCATAAACTGGCACCACAGGCAACACATAAAAAATGGCGCTTACTCAAAATATTTATTTTCGAAACATTTCAATGGCTTATATTGCAGAAACTAATAGGAAATATTGTTACTTACCGATGATAGGTGAGTTTTTTCGTTGGTCTAGATCGACCCATGTAGTTTTTATACACTTTTATCACACAAAACGACATTTTGAAACAATACAATTTTGGTGAATTTGGTTGTGTCCCAGTGACGTCTCGACTGACACTGAAGACGGGAAAATGATTAAGCCCCTAACAGTTAGGGGCTTATTTTATCTACGCGTAAACAGCTTCGTAGCTCCGTCTGGATATATCATTAGTCAAAGATAGACCCATTGAAGGCAAAATAGAGTTAAAAATAGAGATAGTCGCATCATATAAGAAGATGCAAAATGTTGCTAATTACAAAGCGTAAATGGAAAAGGCTACACCGAGAAGAGCGAAGGAAATGAAGAAGAACAAAGAGTTTTAAAACTAGATATAGTAACTAGAATGTAAAATACTAAAGCTCTTTATCTTCTTGGTTTATTTCCTGACGCATTATTTCAAGACTCCAATCTAATTTCAGATACAGCGACTATTAGACTGACTTAGACTAAATTTTAAGCAGGTCTGAATTTAATTAACTTACTTATGGCCAATTTAGTTGTACTGATATACTTTATTACATTTATGCCTTTCTTCCTTTCGATACCATAGGCTGATTGCCAAATTTCATCGCAATCGGTTGATAACAGATAGACAGAGTTACTATTGTATAAATAGATTTAGTAAGGATACTGCAGCACCGCTCACCATTTAAGCGGTGATTAAGTAGTAATTTGATAGTTAAAGGATATGGGATAGTTACTACTATCGAGTCATCATCTTTTACAAATACTCCATACTAATACCAAACAATCACGTCCAAGGGTTGACACTCCATGTATTTTTTTCGGAGGTGGCATGCCCACAAACGCCGAACCACAGATTAAAGACGTGAACCATAGATAAAAAAATATTTTTTATCCGAAGTTGTAATTGACTTCCGAAGCGGGAAAATGCTGAGCGTTCAACCTCAATTCAGGAATGCAGCGTACCCAAAGGAGTTTATTGAGCTTATAGCTACCATTTCCATGCCTTTTTGGTTTTATTTTTTTACGTAATGAATCACAGGGACCCTTGGCAACGACCCAGGGCATTCTCACGCGTTAGCTACCCTTCCTCCCTCCCTAATGAGCTCTGGCAACCTCAGTGACATGCAGGAACACAACGTTATTATTTAGCTGCGGTATCCTGTAAGGAGGTACTTCCTCAGTTGATCTGCTCTTTGAGCAAAAAAATGCTACGCTGTACCTTTCTTTTATGATGAGATGAATAAAAAAAACTTTGCTCTAGGTTACTCTTATATGATTAAAACTAGAAAAACTGGCATATTTCTGGGAACCTTGAGACTTTAGAATATCACTTCAGGATCTTCATCAACAACAGTTTAAATCATTTCAGTTGATGATTCAGTGTTTAATAAATGAATCACATATGATTCATAGGAATTGTAATCTTATTTAACTGTTATAAACAAATCATCCTTACGCACGTTTGTATTATACTGGTTGTCTATCTGAAACACGGCAGTGTGTCCAGCCATGTTTGAAAAAGTAAAGGCCGACATACCAGTTATTCAAATCGAGATTATTTCCCACTACGACCCCATATAACTCAAAATCATTTGGATCCATAAATAATAATAAATCATCCTAATAAATATTGTAATGATGTTAAATTTTTGTGTCAGTTAAATATTAATCATTCAAAAGACTAAATGATGACTCGTGACCTGGCAAAATGTTCAGACTTAAACATTTTGCCTCCTTTTACACTTATGTTTAGTAGGGATAAGGTACATATAAATTTTCTTGTTACGCTACGAAAGATAAATGTGATAGTTTATGTGTGGGTGGATGCTTGCTACTCTTTTTATCTTGGGAAAATATAAGATCCCTCAGCAATACTGGGTCTTAGCCCGGGGCAGAAACTAGTATCTAGATTCTGTGTCACTGTAGTTTGCCTATTTCTGAATTGCCAAATTTCATCCAAATCCAACAAGCAATAACGAAAACAAACATTTACATTCATATAATATGAATAAAGGAATATTATATAGTAAGAAATACAATCTTAAGTTGAAACAGGCCTTATTTAAATTTTCTAACAGACAATATAATATTTATTTTCCGCCAACGCATCAGAGGGCCTACTACGAAAAACGATACACTATAGTCCGATTTTCGTTGTCAATAAATTAGCCAATGGTCAAAATTTACGTCTCGTCAGTTTTGCTGCAATTCTATTGGTTAATATTTGACAACGATGATCGGACTATCGTGTATCGTTTTTCTTAGTAGGCCCTCAGCTTGGCTATCCAAATGCTGCTAGCCTGCTGGGAACCTTGTCGTCAATCGGAAGCAGCGGCAGACTTGAGGAAATTTTCTACATATAGATTGTAATTTATACATATTTGTTGTACCTAAATAAATTTTCCCGTGATATTTATGCATAAATATAAATTATATGAAATTGTTCATGTAATAGTTTACAATAAAAGTGCAGTATCTCGTTCATGCTCGTTAAACTTTACGGCAATGTTTGTTCAGTTTCTACTCATTCCGAGAGGTTTCATACGACACGTTCAAAACAAACTCATAAATCTCTCGTATGGGGGAGGTACACACCCGCAGCCCGTGCTCACACTCACAATATCTTATTGTATTTACATTCGTTTATAATATACAAATGTTTTAGTTTGTTCACTTTCATCGTAAGTTTACTGCCGAAGGCTTATGATGAAGTGCCAAAATAAAGGTATCTGTTTCAGACTTAGCATTCCACAAAATGTGTATAACAATAGTGTTGTCACACCAAATGACACGGTGCTTTGTCACTCCCGCTGCTAGCATAGACACACCTCCCAATCTCTCTTTTAACACTTCTGGCTGTGAAGATATTTTTGCAGCGATGTCATCGGCAATCCGTGTTTCGGATAATAGCTGCTTAGCATCAGGGTGGCCGTAGGCATTGTTTGTAACCTTCGTATATAAAAAAATAATACTGACCTGACTATTAGGAAATGTAGCGAATGCGGACTGCACTTTGTGTAGCGCGTGGTCCTGCTGATGGGCGGGCGGCGGCCGTCCCTTGGGGAAGTGGAAGCGAGGTATGACCCGCGCGGGCACGCCGCTGTTCGCCGCGCCGCGCACCGTTCGCTGCAGCGTCGTGTGCGCGGGCGCCGACGACGGCTTCGGAGGTGTTGATGCTGCATAGCTCTGAAAATAAATGAATGATTGTTAGACAATTATACGGAGAGAAATTGATGTGTGTGTACACTAAAAATTCTAACGTTGACCGTACATTATATTTCGTACATAGAGTTTAAAACAAGGACGCAATTTTACAAAAAATATTTTATTAAAGCGTTTCTAACTCGACAGTGATTTATAAATGTGACAGATAACGAGGGTAAATAAGTCGTCACATCACTGTTTACACTCCTCGAGGTTTAAAAAGCATCTAGCCACCAAAAAGAGACAAACAAAGAGAAATTTCTCTAAATAGACTACAAATAATCCTCAACTTTACAACGCGGTAATTTTAGAACGCGTGTCATATGCAACACAATCAGAATAAATCACATATATTAATCCCATTCTGCCTGCCGTAACAGTAATGGCATATTGATCAACATTGGACAAATTAAGCAATGTCCATCATTGTCATTTGATGTAAGGAATTTGATGTTCCATAAAATAATCCTTTTTATGTAGAAGACACAAACTGGATGGCAATATATCTGGTATACATTTTTGTGACATTAGTTCGCGTTTACTCGGAGACTGGTCACATAAACTTATGATTTATCGTCCGACATTGGAGATGATATCTGGGTCCCGCTTGTTTCATCACGTACAAAATATAGAACTAAATATTACTTGCTCTACACGTTGCGAATTGACGACGGGGCGGGCAAACATGACCAAAGGAAAATTAGGTGATTCTTTTATTCATACAAAAAGAAAATATATGTAGGTAGGTTCAAAAATAACCTTTTATATTAGATGCTAAGAGAACGTGGGAACGTAAGAGGATATATTATTCTTGTTATGGACTAAGTATACCTATTTATAAAATAATCTGGATCTTATAGTATTATGTCTGTGGATTTTTCATAGAAAATGTAATATTGTGTTGTACCTACAGTGCGGCTGCCGAGAGAATGCTTTTCTGACACGGCTATTCTCGGAAACGGCTTATCCTATTTTCAGGAAGGTTCATTATTTTCTTAGACATAGCTTAGTGTAAGTCCCATCATAATCGGATTAGCCGTTTTTGTGATGTGTCCAATATTAACAGTGTCAGAAAAGCATTCAATTCTTGCCGAGAAATGCCTGGAAATAAGAGTTTATAATACGGCTCATAGCAAAATTTTAGACAGTGTTTGTCCTTGGCTTAAATTACATAGATCTAATAAATATAGAAGATGCGATTGTAAATTGAGTTAACATTCCATTCCGCGAATGTTACTTTGTTACCGGCTACACATGTGCTCGATTAATTTACATGATACTTATGACGATAGACCTGTTTTAAACGTGTATTTGGAATATAAACTAAAGTGAAAGAGTAAAAACAAATTATCTATACTTGTGATATTCAGATTCAAGTCAGGCCCTCGATTTCCGCCACATTTTTCGCTGTGTCATCAATATGTTGAAAGCGCGAGAATCGACCCCCGATTCAAAACGTAAATGACGACGGACCATTGTAATTGGATGTGATTGCATTCCGATCAGCTCGAAGCATCGAGCACATGTCTATCGAGCGACAGAGCATTGGCACACCCGCTACATCGTTTCGGGATTCTCCTTGGCCTACAAAATGTTCCCGCGTCACAGTTCAAACGCTTTATTTTTAAAATCGCACGTGCTCATCATTAGGGGACATTTTTTTAATCAGCCAGTTCACTGTCCTGTTTAAATCTTAGAAAACGCTTCGTACTAGATATAGGGTGTGAAATTTGGCATAGTTAGTTGGTGTCTTTGCCAGAAGTGTGGCGATGGTTAGACGCCGTTTCTTATAATAATGTTATAAACAAGTATAATTTAACAAAAACTGAACATTAAGGTCAGACTAAAGATAAATATATACATATTCCAAAGGTCGTGCTCGACTAGGGGCTCTCACGTCTAGATTCGTCCCTGAAAAAAGGTTTTTTCTCTGCCTTCATGATTATACCGCACAATGGAAAATTATACAGTAATTACGGAAAATTACTTTCGTGGAGGTTTATTTTAGTTATAAACTCAAATAGAAAATGCTAAATGGATTATCATGTTCATAGTAAAAATACATTTAAAAGAACGCTTCTATTTAATGTCTAACTAGAAGATAACGGGTACAGTGTGGGCGACGACGATGAATCCAACAATGTCACATCTTTTGTAGGCCTGATCTAATTTTTCACGCCTTTTGTGTTGGTGATATACATACATACATAGATGTAATAGCTATTCATTAAGATATGCTGTACGTTTGTTAGAACGTATATTGCAGGAGCTCTAAATTTTTACGAATAGATAATAATACAAATATTTGGAAAGTAGATAAAAACAGATAAAACTGCATAAATATTTCTTAACCTACCCACATAATGACAAAATGAATAGAATATATAGTCTTTTATCATTAAATTGCTTGATTATTTTTATTTGTTGCCAGAATAACCGTATTCTACATTCTGATTTAACAGACCGAAAGTAATGGTAGAATATAACCACTCCACTACATTATTGGATATCGAATTCGAATGTACTGTACATACTTGTAATTTTATTGGAAAAGGGTCCAAATATAACTGTTACAAAACGCACTATTTGTTTCTACTATTACTATAACTCACAGGATTCTAAAGACAATTTGTTTATTTGAGTCTTCTAAGCTTTAGATAAAGAGCCAAGTCTCCAGATAATTGTACTACTACTGTAATGAATTTACTAAGTAATTATTCTCCTAACAATATAGTCATGGATTTATTGGATTTTAATCAACAAGGTACTCAGTTTCTTTTGTATCCACAGTCATGTTAGGTATTAGTGTTGAATTTGTTAGAGTCAATATTTGACTTTCAGAAATGCCTAATTAGTTGGGATTCGCTTTTTTTTTTAATTAGACCCCACTCTTCTAGCAAATCTGATATATTGCCAATTTTTACTATCCATGTTACTATTGCGCGTTAGGTGCTAGTAGGAGTCAAATGATTAGTTATCGGGTAATGTTACGATTGTATAGTTAAATACTATCTTCAATCTCATGGTTTCACCCACGTTCTCGAGGAATAAATTGTATTCCCGGGATAAAAAGTATCGTAGGTATGTACTTACATACATACACATAGATAACAATATTCGGCACATAGATAACATATGTTCTGGACTTCCAGAACATATGTTATCTATGTGCCGAATAGCATCTAAATCTATTCAGTTATGTCTGCGTGAATGAGTATTTTTTTCACATTTATAATATTGATTGGATGGATAGGATAATGAAGTAATAATAGTAGGGTTTCACTTTATTTGACAGACAACGCACAGCCTAATTCGGCCTGAAATTTGGAGGAAATTTTCCTTGAGTATTACTAGGGGGAGAAAGAATTTTCCAAAATTCAACCCCCACTTTACCTAAGAGTGGGTGAACCCACGGCACGGAGAAACATAGTATGATACAAAGGCTACAAACAAAACTAGCACCCACTTCATTCCTGGCTCATAAGATTACTATTTTCATGCGATTGATGCGGTGTGGATTTCATGTTCCCTAACGTTAATAGCATCAAAGAATTCTGCTTATGTTCTATTATAGAAACTGTGTTACTTTGTCTTTATTTTATTAATGACACAGTAATTCATTGACATCGAGAAGAGAGACTTTCCATTGTGATCAGAAGGAGGAAATTGTACCTATGGGTTTCAAGGGACTAAAATTAAATTCGCATTGAATACTTTAGAATGGAAAATTTACAGTTTATTTTTCAGAAAATCAGGCTCTCTCTGAATCGGCAGATCTGTAGGGAAACAGATCTATCCTTAAATAATGTTTAAAAGGGCTATCCTAACCCAAAGTAGCTGGGGTTCAAACATCGTTATTTTATTTCAATATTGTGCTCTAGGCTTTAGACTTAAGAGTATCAAATGACCAGGGAGCCCACGCTTGAACACAATAATGACTAAATTACGTTGTTCACGCCCCTAGACCACGAGCCATTAATTATTCTGTCTCTCAACTATTGTAAAGTAGAGTTTTAAGAAATCGATTGTTATATCAATGTATCGATCTATATCGAATCTAATTTCCTTTTACATATTATAAATGCATATCTTCGGAAAATCGTTTTTTCACGGCCATCTGGATCTCAAATTAAATAGAGCCATGCGAACCAGGTATCTGATAAATAAAATATATTAATGATTTAATAGATATTTCCAGCCAGCACGAACTGTAGCACCAACAAATGGTTGGGAATTGACCTGTAGCACCAATTTTAAAAGATGAAGTTTACCCTCACTATAACTTGTTCAGAACTACTGTTTACCCATTGATATATCATCCATAAATCGAATAATCTTAATAAACTAGTGGTTCTGTGAGCTGTGTAGACCTCGCGAGTCTTGATAATTACCTATATGACATTTTTTCGTCGGTTCCTACATTTCCACAAACAAATTCCATATACTTCAAATTTCACGAGAATCGTTTGAGAAATGCGACCTGTAGAGGAGAACAGCGAGACATCCTTCGGAAATCCGGACATAAGTAAGCATTTTTGTCCAAGCTGAAGCGTCTCCGCTTCGCACGCTCGGTCAATACGAGTAAGTCGTACCAGCTGAATTAAAATAACAACATTTTCAAAGTCCATAGGTTTTCCTATATTACAATAGGTACTATGTATGGGTTTGTACGCAAATAGGTACTCGACGAAATTCGTATCATTAAATATTTCCTAGGTTGTACTACGCAGAATTTCCATCTGAATAAGTATAACACTTACTATAGTATCTGTACCTATCTCATTACCTATAGATGCGAGACAGTTTCTTCTTTAAGTTTTTGAATTACACGTTTCTGACGCAACTGAAAAGGGTGTAGTCTTTTATTCTTTCTTGTATTCACCACTATTCGGCTTGGAGAACCTCAGGCCTTTCCGAGGTAGTTTCCGAATTCTTACCGACCTAACTTTATTAAACGTAGTTTAATTGTTTGGGAATAGTTTACCATCCCGAACTTTTCATGAAGCCTTAAACCAAAACCTTAAGGTATTCTGGGAATATTTTGAGGGTTAGTTTCTAGAATTCCAAGAAGTCGACTTCTGGAGTTGAAGCTGGATACCGAATTAAGTATGGGTTAGTTAGCTGATATGGCTAGGAAGCTGGTGGACCAATCAACTAAAAAAGATTATGAGAAAGCGATTTAAAAAATGCCTCAGTTAATTTCGGATTTGTCGGAGTCTGTATGTATTACGAATTAGAGGTACCTAGATATTGCATTTATTAGGGCCTAATTTCACTAGGAACCAGTTTCTACTGAACTATAATGCAGTCTACCATCTGCACGTCACTATGGTCAAGGAATATTCCTACATGCATGTAGTAATATTCCTTGACCATACTAAGGACTATGTACTATGTAAGGACTTTATCTTTGCGTGAGTTTCATTCCAGCGTCTCTAAGAATAACGCTAAGAATTTTTAAGGAATTCTGCACATGCAAAATTTTATCATCATCACTCGTACTGAATCCATATTGGTGTGTTCCCTTTACTACTGTATTATCAAATGTACCTAGGAATCAAATAACATTATACCTACAGCAGTAAAGTAAATAGCACATATTTGGAAAGCGTACTAGACTGTATGCGTGAGCACCATCAACTTAATTACTTAAAGTTGCTCAAGTACCATTTCAGCTTTGCCTTTTGTTGATTCTAATCTATCCCTATTATTTATTTATAAACAAGGTTTATTGATTAATTTGAAATGATATTCTGCTTGATTCACAAATATTTTCTTATCCTGTGGCCTGTGGTTTGACCACCAATTCATCATGGTAAGTTCCGATGTGGTTGAAGGTGGTACGCAAAGTTCTCAAGTTCAAGTTATAGGTTGTAGAAATATCTTATATTTTACTTGGTCCTTGTTCATTCAGTCCGAGGCTGCCTTATCACATAAAGATTAAGCTCGGGTAAACCTTTTTTAGGGGTCTGGATTACAGAATAATCATGCTTCTGAAGTGGAGGTTTTAAGTCTTTTTTTTCACTAGCTAAATATCTTAGTAAGTTAGCGTAATAACAAGCTATATTAAGCCACAAAAGATCTGTATAAAAGTTGTTTCAGCTTAACAAGGATAAGCCTGTCCAAACTAGAGCCAACTTCCGTATATTCTTGACACTAATTACTGCCGATTCGTTTGTTTTTGTTATGTCTAATGTATGCTTTCATTTGTTTACAATGTGCGGTATATTAGCATTATTTAAGTTTATTGTTTTTAATATAAGAACAATAGCATCTAATTTGAGACCTTCATAGTATTCCAGTAAATATAGAGCAACAATAGTGCAACAATGCTATGTTCATTCGAATATCTATGGGCGTAGAATAATTATGGTTACCAGAAGACTGGACCATTGAGAATTCTAATTGGACCTTGTAAATTAAGAAGTATTTTGATTTATTTAGTTACAACTAAAAAAATCTTAGTACCTTTAGTAAACTGGACCGTTGCAATGCGCTATTCTATTTGTCATGAGAAATTTGCATCTTGTACTCCATTGCAAACTTGTTTGTGTAAGACTTCGTGTTGTATCTGGCATCTGCATTATTATGAATTACTGCTCAGCTTACTGCTGTAATACTGCCAGTTATGAGATGAAGCGTTTGTTGTTTCCCAGATTTTCTTCGGTTTATATTAAATTCGATAGAATTATTAGTAAATTACGTTTAGATATTACCTACTGTACAAATGCGAAGATTTGCTATTTAGAACACGCGCAGCTTTTAAATACACTGCAAGTGTAATGAAAGTCAGTGTAACTACAATCGTACCTATTTCACTGGTTTTCATTGGAGAGTCGGTTTTTATCGAATATTTACAATTTCATCGTCTGACTCACGCAAATGGGATCATCAATAATGCCTAACATGTTGGTACATACAATTCGCAATGGATTCCCTCGGTCTATATTTATAAACAGCGGGTTGGGGGCGCGAGTTGGCGGGGCGGCGAGGGGGAGGGGTTAGGACGTCGCGCTCAACCACGTGGTATAAATAGGCGCACCGCATGTCCGCGCACACCCGCGCACGCGCAATCGAACCACACCAAATTGGGAAACGGGCATGGATGAGAGCAGTTCAATGATAGATGGTAAATAAATCAACAAAAGTGATGTGATGTCAGTGATATTAATTCCACTTGAGTAAATCGATGACTATAAGATTAGTAGATCTATATTTCGATTTGATTTGGCATCACGCTCTCCTCTCATGAGCTTAGTTGGTGACGTATTTATTTTCGCAGTTGAATGAATGAAACAAGAAAAAGATAGGTATGCACCACAGATATACATCTAAATAGATGCCGCGAGTATATGTACTTCGCGTGTCAAAATCTGTGCAAAAAGGGAGCACAATGGCCTTCTTTTGAAACTGATTCGCGCGGACAGGGAACTCGCAGAAGGCTGCATGTCCACCAGAGATGTGTATCTTCATTTTCACGTTAAAAATCAAATGCAAACTAAATCAATCTTGGGACATTATGGTAGGTACAAAAGAAGTTACACGCTTGGTTTTCATTCTTATGGATGGAGGGACTTGCGTTATCTAGATTTAGATTTATGTCTGTGATATGCACTCAGATTTTGTGAATGTGAATCTGTCAATAAGTCATTTTCCTCTTTTAATAAGTATAGAAGAGGATACAAAAACTCCAATTGCATTGCAACACTAATCGAGAATGATTTGAAACTCATATTATCTAAACACAAGTTTGTTACAATGCAGATACATTGTAAAGTTCCAAGCACTTGTGTAAGTATCCCTTTCATGTCGTTGTTTTGCATATGCATTGCAATATTTTAAATTGAGTACTAAAGTTTCAAATAAAGTAAACATTTTACTGTTACAGCTAGAAGGGAGTCTGCGTTTTGCGTAAGGATTATTGCGTATTGAAGGACGCTCCGGCTAAGGAACTCGTTTAGCCTTTTGTACATGCTAAGTGCCTGTAGGACCATACGATTAGATAAATTTAGTGTTTAACGATAATTAACCTTACGACCATAAACGTAACGTCTTTCTTGTTATGGAGTCAGTTGGCAGGATCGTTAAATGTTGCGTATCCGGAGAGAAATACCGTTCTTGATGGCATAAATACATAGGTAGGACGTACGCATAGAATATAAAAGAGTTTAGTGCATTTGAATCTTATGATAACTGTCCGTGTCTTCTAGTCAGAATTGGTAAAAGAAATAATTTTGTTTTTTTTTTTAATTAATCACACTGTTCATGACTGCTTCTACTACATGTCTACTGAGAGAGATGAAATTAAGTTCTGAACCAAATAATGCTCTACGAGTCTGAGCTCTATATTCTATGCAATTCAGCGTTTGAAGTTCTAGACTCAAGGTTGTAAGAGGCTCTCTGTTCGTTATCAATCCGTCTATTTAGCTTATTTCGCTTACAGCCTATATCCATCAATATAATAGATTAGCATTATTTTATTATATTTATTTTTCTTAATTTTGTGCCTATTTATATAGAATTTGATTTGACATAACTTGCTCATAATTAACGTGAGGTGGGACCTGGTGACCTGTAATTCAGGTTTGTAAAAACCTATCTCAGGCATCAGTCTCTCACTTAAATTAATTTGTTTTAATATTAAGTGTCTATAAATTTGTATCAAATGTTAATTTAAGTGTTGAGAAATAAATTTTTATATTATATTTCTTTTTAATATACCATAAGAGACAAACAAAGCGAGACGAAAGAGATACCTAACCACTTGTCAAGTGTGGCTTTTTAAATTTCGAAGAGTTTATTTTTAATACTATTCCGTGAATATTCCAAATAGTACCGCAAAGGTATTTGTAATTAGAAATTGTAGTGCGTAAACACAGATGACAGATTTGTTCTGAAATCTGTTTGCGTAAATATATTAACTTTGTCTAGCTGTAGTCTACACTTGATATTCAGTGAGCGAGCAACTCGTTAGGCTAAAAGTAGATAGTAAATCTCACAGGTTAACGATTCAAGTGGTCCAAAGGGGATTTTTAGCTTCCCCCGTAAACTAGCTCACTAGGGAATGATCGAATACTAGAATAATAAGTAACGTGAGTGGATAAGTAAATTTGCTCTATTAAAATGAATGAAGGTAAAATGGACAACGTGGACAAAATAGTAAAGTTTTCAATGCTTAGAGAATATACGAAACATACCGGTAGGTGCTTGGCAGATTTTCAACTTGAGAGTTATCTATACATATATAAGTAATTCCTAGCATTCCAATTTTGCAACTAGTGAGTGATTTTGCACTGATTTTGAGCAGTAAGGACCAATGACTGCATCTAAATAATATATTTAGTGTGTTCTTTACAGCCAATAGCGCATGTGTCCTTGACTAAGCCAATAGCGCATTGTCGGTGGTGCGGAATAGAAATCAAACAAATGAACGTCATTGCGCTTCTGTGGGTAAATTGTTCAATGGTTATACCCAACCAGGGGTAGTTAGACAGGCAGTTCCGACTTTTCCATAAGGAAAGGCCTCAAACTTAGTGTGTCTAAGGGGCCCTGTAGAGGTACGACAAAATACCCTACCTCACTATGGTTTCCTCACGCTGTTTTTCATCACCGAAAATTCAAACTCATTGACTTTCCATGAGAAGTTCGAGTATTGCACCGCCTTTTTTTAGCATCAACATGTCTGTGTGTGTGTGTGTGTGTATTAATACCGGCATAGAATTTGACCCGAGCTCGAAATTTCATATAGGTGTTTTCAGCAAAGATTCTTCGGTACCATTAAAAAGATAGAAAAGTCAGAATTTGGAAACTTTAATTGAATTTACAGTGTCATTTCTCTTGTACGTCAAGAATGTTAATTAGTATGGATTTTTTTTTTATCACCTCTAATGGCAAAAATGAACGTTTCCACATTAAAGGTGAACGCACACTTATCAGAGCCGAACGCGCCGAACGCATCGCGAACGAAACGAATTTTAGAATTCTGTATATGAAATCTTATGAAAGCTCACACACTCGCCTGCGTCGAATCGTCCGAATCTGGAGAAGATTTCCTATACAAATTCTTAAATTCGTTTCGTTCGGCGCGTGGTGGCAAAAGGTGGGCGTACTAATTTAATTTAAACTGTGCGTATATACAGGTCGTTGTTTTGTTCAGCGACGAGCGACTCAGGGTCGATCATACAATAGATACTGGTGCAAAAAAAAAATATAAAAAAAATACTTTTTTTTTTTATTAATAAAAATATTTTTTTTTTTGAAAATCATGTAATAAGCTAAATTGTAGACATAATACTCAACGGGAGTGCGAGGGAGTAAAGGGGTGGGGCGATGGCGGCTTGTGCCTAGCTCTAGTCAGTGCACGTGCCTAGTAATCATACTTTGCGGTAATTTTATTTCAAATTGAATAAGGTATTTCTCAACATATTTACAGTATTTAATGGAATTAAGTCCATTTTTGGGGAATATATATTTTGTACCACCGCTCCTGGGTCGCTTGTCGCCGACCAAAACAACACCTGTATAGGCACTTTGTTACGATGTTTAATATTAAGCGGTGTCCATCATATCAAACCCTTGTCAAAGCGAGGCTAAAACAAGGGTTGTGAATATACCGTAATATCATATATAGGTACATGATTTAATATTTATGTATTTTGTTGTAGAAGACCTTTGTTATGAGACACCTGGTTCGAAGCAGATAAGGAATAATTTATATAAATAGTCATAGACGAAAATGACTAATTTAGAATACACTCTATTCAATGGAGTGAGTTTAGAATCTGATCTTGCTTTTTGTGGTCTTCGGACGCGATAAGTGTCAAAATCAGTGTTTATTAACAGGATCTAAATTCTTAATATATCTGATCCGATAAAAATGTCAACATCATTTTACGATAAGTGTTAAAACATATCACAACTATCGTAGCGCGGTTCAATGAAATAAAACTGCATGTGAACAAACTGGGTGTTACAAACCAGATGTGAAATTTCGACGACATGTTATTTATAATCTGTGCAATGAAATAAAATATGTGGTTGATTTTTTCGCGTAGCTACAGCTGTGGTGCGCCCACGCCACTTAAGGCCCGGCCTTGCAGGAGTGAATTGGGGACAGATCGGCGGGAGCGATCGCGGCTCAGTTTGTCTGATTCAGACATATGTTTGTGAAATTTTGTAGCTGGCTAGACTATGATATGCATCACAAATAAGAAGAAGAAAAAGCTGTACTTTCATGTAGAATGCAGAAGCCACGATGCCTGAGAGATTAAGTAGGTACTCTCAGACATAAAGTTCGATGAAGATGGAAGAAATGCTTTGATTTCGTGGTGCGGACGGTGAATAGAAAGGTGTGACTTTGGGATTCATATATCATTATACATAATACAGTAAGGTGGGTGACTATAATATTATGTATCTTGAAATCTAGTTATTAGGTAATAGCGCGTAGTCCATATCAAAACAGGGCTGATATCTGATTGTTATCTTCTCAGGCGTTCTAGGCTTAGTTCGCTTACCGCCTTCACACAGCATCACTCACCAACCTGAATAATCATGGTTATTAAGATTATAAGAAACACAAGTCCATAGATAGATAGATAACTATTTATTGTACAAAAAGTATTTAACAAAGTATAAAGTTAAAAAATACTGTAAGTACAATAGGCGGTCTTATCGCTAAGAAGCGATCTCTTCCAGACAACCTTAGGATGGAGAGGAATTTAGATACGTTATTAGACGGTGGTCCATAAAAAATGACCTATTAAAACAAAAGCTTAGGTACATTTTGTGCTCTTGAAATCAAAGTAAACGTGGAATTTTCGCCAACAAATTTTTGTCATAATATTCTCGTGATTTAGGTTCGTACGTCAATGTCAGCACCGAGACATCTCAGTTAATATGTAAGCAGACTGTCTGGAGTTAAATATGTGAATGGTAAATGTATTCACTGGATCCAAAGGATGAAGGATCACTGGGTTCTAGTCTAGTACACTTAGGTTTTTCTTAATTTTTTTTAGGCCATAAAAGACAGAATTGCTTCGAGAAAAAGAGCTGAGAGTAAAATGTAATACTTTACCAATGCTATTTTAGCAACATAAAAATTACAGCCTCACCTACCTAGTTCGTAAAAAATATAATCTACCTATATTTCTCCTACTGTCTGAAGTATGTTTTTATATAAAGTATGACTATATAAAATAGCTCAATAATTCAATCGAAAAGTCTATACTCGTGTAGCGAAATGCGTCTGCGAAGCAATTTTATCGGAGAATTTTGGCAATAATTATCGTTAATGAACCGGGCAACAATAATTTGATTAGCAGTTCTATAAATACACCTATTTGTGAGTTCATGAGTTTATCAGTTTATTATTCTTTGGCTACAGCAAATAATGGTTTTATGATATTCTGAAATACGATATTGCTAAGCTGCTCGGATCGTTGTGTGGGTATTTCGATTTGCCTCTCGGGAAAATGGATTCAGAGCTTTTAGCAATATTTTCGCTCGACGATAGGATCCATCGAACCTTTCTGGAAATACTAACGTATATAGGCTGATATTGTTATGAAACTTGACTCATTTTTACTGAAAGTTGAAAGCCAAAAGACATACATTTATCTTATTTGATTTTCCTTAAGGTGTCCCATTCTAACAAACGATTCCCGTGGGTTGTCATCCCTTTCGTGCAAGGTAAAAACACCATAAGCGAGTCTCTATCGTGTTTTGGTTTCAGCGGGTTTCAGGCCAGCTGAGCGGGCCCGACGCGTTGCCATGGCTACCATTGATCGGCCTCGCCATCTTGGATGCAGCCGTCTGCAAACGCACACCCGCTATATGGATAATTAAATTTACCTTCGTATGAGGTATAGGAGTTTGATTGAAATTAAAGTCTACACGTGCCGAGTTATAAGAGGTTTTGGTTCCATACTTTTTGGTCATACTGGTTGTTACGTTTTCACAGCTTCACTTCACTATCACATCGATTTTGATGAAAATTACAATATATTTAGTGGTAGGTTGTAAGCTTATAAAATTAGGAACACATTTAGATATTCAGTTATTTGGTAGTCCTTGACATATTTATTCCCTCGAAGGGAATTTGAAATTAGCACCCTCGTCATTATGAATCTGATTTGCAGATTTGGTAATTGCAGGGTGTCTCCCTCTAAGATACCCGGACATTTCATAAATAATAATGACACATTTCCAAAGAAATAAGATCTGTTTTGAAAAGACTTAAATTTATTATAAATAGTTGCGCCCCGCGGTTTCACCCGCATACACGAGGGATATCCTACCGTACCCTACTATTAGCTTTATTAATTTGGCCACAACAAAGTAGGTATATTGAGTAAGAAATTATTTTACTATACGTATACGAAATGTTAACTAAGTAGGTATGTTATTCGCATATATACTAAAATAGAAATAGATAGTACAGTATTACCCAACTGATAAGGCGCGTCGTGAATCTTCGTTCGCACATTAAAGAAAATATGGCCCCGAAGATTAACGAAAGAATGCTTAAAACTTACAATCAACCTTAGATAACTACTATAAGGTTCATAATACACTGCAGCTGTTAGTTCCGTCTCACTCGCAAGTCACGCCCCTCCGCACGGCGCGCGCTAACATGACGGCAGCTGTCGACCAATAGCGTTTCTCGCGCTTTGAAAATGTTTATTCTGCGCAGGTACATTGGTAAGCCATATCAGTTGGGTACTACTGTAGTAGATTTTATAGTTCTGACCAAGTTTTTTTTTTGGTATATATCAACTAATATAATAAGTGTTTCAGTAACATGTTCTTTAATATAAAGTTTGTTACTTGTAAGATACATAAGTTTAATTGCTTTTGAATTTTAGTGCTATCCAACAAGTTTTATTCATCACTGAGTGCCAACAATAGCGTCAGACAACGCGACAGTCTTAAAAGTAACTTGTTCGAAAGCTGTAACTCCATAAAGAATGAGATAATTGAAAACTATCCAAGCAGAATTTTGCAGTTCGTTTTTACTTGACTAAGACTCCCACACCGAGATTGCCTTTTGAGAATAAGTACCTAATTTAAAAGATAAAATTAATAAACTTATTAATTCTAACACCGTATTCCATGGCGGATTTCTTTCGAATACGAAGTCCGCTTTCTACGGTGTACGGTTCCTTATAGGAATACCAGTTTTTGGTGACAGATTTGTTTCTATAGATTTGACAGTAGCCAGAGGAAGAGGAATCAGGGTGGATTAAGACATGCGTCTTCAGATTGGAGAAGCCATTCAAGATATACCAGGTTAATTTACTTACCTATTTTTCTAACTTATGGGTCTGTCTACCTACACTAATATTATAAACAGGTAAAGTTTGTAAGTTTGGATGTAGGTGATAAAAGAGGGATCTACTGATCCGATTCAAAAAAATATTTCTCTGATAGGATACTACAGATGATGCCCACGGCTTCCCACCACCATCGCAACTCTCGCCATCGACAGGGAGTCCATCCTCACACATTGAAACTAGCGGGGCGATTGTCAAACGCTCTCGTTTTCGTAAAACCGATAGCGAGGGTCTCGTAAGTTGTTATAATTTTGGTTTTGTGTAACTTCTATGCCAAAATAGTCGCCGGCTTCATTTGAAATAAGTTAATTGTAATAGTTTTCAATTTTGCGATCATTTGTGTTACGTAATACCCAAATTATAAAAAGTTTTGAGAGCCTCGCTATCGGTTTCACGAAAACGAGAGCGTTTGACAATCGCCCTGCAGAATTGTTTCGAACTGTGCGGTCCCAAAGGAGCTTCCTTCCGCGGACGCTCAGATTGTGGAATGAGCTCCCTGCCGTGGTTTTCCCTATGGAGTACAGCATGGGGTTCTTCAAAAAGGATGTGAAGAGATTTCTGCAGGGTCGGCAATGCGCGAGTGACGCCCCTGGTGTTGCAAGCGTCCATAGGCTACTGTAACCGCTTACCATCAGGCGGGCAGTATGCTTGTTTGCTACCTAAGTAGTATAAAAAAAACAGTATCCTTAAGTGCTATGGCAACGTTTTTTATCACGGGAACGCGGGTGAAACCGGAACAGCTAGTCTACCAAATTCAGACGTTCCAACAACAAAGTGGCAACTAAGTTCTCAGCAAGTCTTGGGTGCATAGTTTACATTTTATTACTCAGAAGGCCTCCGAAGTTTCTTCACGATATATTCAACAAGATACTGCCAGTTTTATGTTGCTGTATCGTTAAAGCTGATTTGTTAGCCAAGATAAGCATTGTTTCCATTTCAGTGTCAACTAAATCTAGAACTTAGTAGTGGGGCATAGAATAATGCAAAACTAAATACCTAATGTCTAAATTAGTTAAGAGCTTTCCCGATATGTATGTCGTTCCTGAACTGGAGTTATAGGAGAAAAAATATAACACCAGATTTCTTCCAGATTATGTACTTTGATAAAAACTAATAGTGGTTATTTTAGGTCAGTGGAACGTGTTAAAAGATTTAACGGTCTTTTTTTTTTACTACATACGAGTCATAAACATTTTGTTTACCAATAAAAACATTTAGTTTGCGACATTTTAACACATTTTGGTATAGGCTATAAGCTCTTTTGGGTAATGTAAATTTTGAAATAGTATTAAAAAGTGTCTTCCAAGATTTTCAGTTTTCGTATCAACGCGAAACAGGTAGCAGTCTTCAAGCGCAATTTGCAGCCGCCCCGTAAAGAACTGCTTCATTGGATCGAACTGGTGATCGAAATCCGAGGTGCACTGCATCTGATCTACGCTCTGCCACTCACTCGATCTCTATCGTTCTCGGTGTAGAGCCATTTGTTAGCGTTCATAAGTGCCTTATCAGGGCCTAAATTGAATAAATGCTTTTTGAATTTTGAATTTTATCATTCAACGATACAATAGGAATATCTTGAGTATTGCTATAGTGGTATTTTGCATTATGTATAAAGTTTTTAAGATGATCATAAATTATATTGTATTATGAAAAACAAATTAATTAAATTACAGTTTTTATAATCTCGTCTTTGTTTATAGATTTACAATACAAAGCAAGATAATGAGAAATACTACAAAAACACTAACTATAAAGAAACAGACCCTTATTTCAACTACTGAATGAAACACTACACAAACATGCTGCTAAGCTTGCTAAAATCGCATTCCTTGAAAACAAACATTTAGTTTCAACTAACAAGACGTCTCACAAGGAATTCTCTTACTAATCAGATGTACATTACCACTAACAATAGTACGGCATTACGACAGCTGGTGAAATCAATACCATGCAAAACGGAACCAAGTGGCCGAGGCGATCGGTTTTATTTCAATATCGGTATGCTGACTTCATAGGCATTTATTACAAATTCTCGCTGACCTATTTATGTTCAGCTATTTTAATCAATATTCGAACTCTTTCACATAAATAGTTCGATTTCTAGCTTTATGTTCTATCGTTCATCTAAAATCGTTTCCAATCCTAACATTGTAGTCTTTTCTATGTATAAAAAAAACTTTTTAACAAAAAAAAAACCGTCTTCAAAATACTCTAAAGTGTATGAAATAACTCTAATCTGACACTGATTTGAAGTCAGCGAAATATTTGCAATGGAATACGTCGCGTCGTGCTCTTTCATCAAGTCCCAGTCGCCAAAGTCAGCGAAAGAGCACAAGTTTTCTAATAGTCTGGAGAATGTTCTTACGGAAAAAAAATAAGAAAGTTGCGTAGTAAATTTTAAAATTTAAGAAAACTTTCTTATAGGGTAGGATATCCCTCGGGTATGCAGGAAAAACGGCGGGGCGCAACTAGTATTATAATATTATAATTCAATATGCAAGTGTGTTTCGTTGTCTGTTAAATCTTATCACCTCAATGACAAAAGACTTATCGTGCGTAAAGCCACGCAGGTACAGTAGTACCCAACTGATAAGGCGCGTCGTGAATCTTCTTTCGCACAGAAAAGAAAGTATGGCCCCGAAGATTAACGAAAGAATGCTTAAAACTTACAATCAACCTTAGATCACTACTATAAGGTTCATAATCCACTGCAGCTGTTAGTTCCGTCTGACTCGCAAGTCATGCCCCTCCGCACGGCGCGCGCTAACATGGCGGCAGATGCCGACCAATAGCGTTTCCCGCGCTTTGAAAATGGTACTTCTGCGCAGGTACATCGGTAAGCCATATTAATTGGGTAATACTGTACATAGGCAACTTTTTATCCGGGAAAGCAGATGAAGATAAATTATTTTAATTGTTCCGGTTAACTTTTCAGATGAATCAATACTAGGTACCTAATAATAACGCCGAAGAGTTTGTGTTGTTGGTTTGAACGCTGATTTCTGAAACTACCAGTCGGATTTGAAAAACTTCGTTTTGCATTCGATTGCGCAATTCTAGAGAAAGTTTGTATTTAAAATCACGCTACGACCCTTAAGAGACCAATTCAATAATTTGTAGTTGCAAACATTGATTGTTAAAATAAAATTTTAAGTACCTAATCTCGTCACTGCAAGAACATAAAATTAATCGTTTAAACTTCAAGCCGACTTTCTTCATTGAAGTAATAAAATGTTTTAACTTCTTTAAAGTTAGCAACTAAATAAATAATAGAAACTAGGGAGCAATTTTAACTCAGTTTACATCGTTACAGTTAGAGGTTAACTGCGAAAGTTTTCATTGTGTTCATTACACGTTTTCATTAAAACCCGGTACGTAATTCGAAGGCTTTTGAGCGAACGTTGGGGCACTTCCCACCGGTCAAGGGCGAAATGCACTGGTGCAGTGTTAACATCTATCAAGCGAAATTTAACCTAAATTCCAGTGATGAACGCTGAAATTCGAATATACAGCGGAAGCCACTCGTCAGTTACTTTTGACGGCAACTTTCGTAGTAAAATTTATGGTACGAAAATGTGACCGGTAGACAAAACGTTTTTTTTAACTATGAATAGGCATGTGGTCAGTGATGATGTGGACGAAGGTGGTAAGCAACAAAGCCTAAAGAAGAGAACTGGCTCTCAAGTGCAGCTATCGGAACACATCGGTAGGTGCTTGATGACAAATTTCACTTGAGGGTGGTAGGCCAGCCAGAAGAAACCTTTTCAATCTGGCCTTGAAAGTTCCTAGATTGACGGCATCAGGAAACACAGACGCCGGAAGCAAGTTCCACTCCCTTGCTGTCCGCATTATAAATAAGGATGCAAAACGCTGTGTCCGTATTTTCGGTATGTCAAGAACGTACGAGTGAAAATTTAGAGTATTTGCTTGATGATTATTATTTAGCCTGTATTTGTAATCAGCGCGGTCCAATTTCTGCATATTATTAGACCTAGAAGAGCTCAGAATAAATCCTATTTATTCTGAGCTCTTCTATAAAGGCTATAAAGGCTTTTATGTGAAACGTTTATACAAATTGGGGTAAAGTAAGAAAATGCTAGCTGAACTCGAAATGTAGAAAAACTCCCGTTATTTTTCGCCGTCCTCGTGAAACTTATTTACGTGTACCTATGTATGTATGTATTTTAATTTTTGTCCAGCTATCAGGTTTCACGGTATTCGTTAGATTGGATACAATGTAGCCGACTCGACCCACGCTACCAAACTTTACCTTACAAAGTTGTAACAACGCAGTTTTGAATAATGAAGTTGCCAAGCGCGTTTTAAATCCATTGAAACTATGTTTTAATGATCTCGTATATCCATTACAAAACAAATTAAATATTGTTTAATTCAAACAATAACAAAACTAAAAGAGCTGCTACGAATCCGCTTCTATATAAAAATAATTATAAATTCAAATGTGTATTGAGTAACAAACATTACATACAAATCCGATTTCAATATTCATCTCCTTTAGCCATTTAGCGCGGCAGGTTTAGAGTTTAGCGGTCAAAGTTCTATGTGCGTTCTCCTTGATCGCCGCAATCGCTGTGTGCAATGATCAAAAGTTCCTCATAGATTACAGAAAAAATGCGTAATATATGTTTGTATATTTTATACAGAGAAAATGTCATATTTAGTTACTCTACACGGCGCGGCGGCGCGGGCGGGGCGCGGCGGCGCGGCGACTGTGGGCCTTTAGTAGTAGTATTAGTTATTACTACCGCATTTTCCTACTAAATGATTAGATGTCCTATCCTGTGATAGACCCTTATCTGCAGGTTAATCTAATCAGACAAAGATGCTTCCGCGGAAACTAGACCCTCTCTTTGAATAATGTACAAAAACTCTACCGTATCTAAATTCCCACAAAGATACAAAAACAATGGTTGGCATGTTCGTTCCAAACAATGGGTACTCTGCCCGGTCTGAACAGAATACTTAAAAGCTTTCTTTAAGGTAAGTGGCCCGAGAGACGGTGGGATCAAAGGGCGACACGTTGAGTACTAATTGGCACGACCTTTGCATTTGTGACCCACTTGCGCGGGCGCCGGTACGTGCATACTAATTATTTTTAATCTAGGGATGCCACAATTAGAAAATTTGATTTTTAAATAAAAATGTGGGCGAAAATCTTATGTTGATTTAACGCTGTATACTTAAATGGTGGAAGAATCTTGCATTCTTGACATTGGGAAGTGCCAAATAGAACCGAACCTGAACGGATATATACTTGATTTTGTTGTAGATTGGAGTGGTCGATGGAAATTTGAAATTGTAGAAAAAAAATATGGAAAGTATGTGTGAAGCAAAGTACCTATAACAACGTTATCTACTAAAGAATAACATAAATGATGCATCTATAAACTAGACTCAGTTTAAAGGTGTCTTTCGTCAAATATAATCATGATAATATGTCAAACTCTATTTATTCTGCTATAATGTTGAGTTGTCAACCCTAGGTGAACTCTCGATCAGCTGGCAAGTGAAAACCGGACGGTAAAATGTCGTAATAGCTCATAATGAATTGGGTGGGTGTGAACTGTGAAATGAATGACGTTGCGCAAAAAACAATAATGAATGCCCTTTTATGGCCTTTTTATTATTCCATTCTGTAATACTTACGTTTTTGTATAAACTTTAGTCTTATAAGAAATTGTTTTTATCGGACAAAAATGCTCTATTTTCTGAGTGAATTTATGATCATAACTAGATAAAAATCTTTGGCTTCGTGTTATTTGACATAGTACGCAGATATGGCCGAATGTTAGCGCGCTAATTTGCTAATTATTTCTAATAATTAATGTCATTAGACGTTAGCCGATAGATAGCTCAAATCTAATGATAGTGTGGCCACCCATTTACTGCAAAGTTTAGTGCATCATTTAGCGTCACGCAGGAATCCCTAGCATAACCACATAACGTAGGCTATTTCTAGCTTACAGATTTTGAAGGCATAGAGGAAGGCATGGAAAGAAGTGATACCCCTGTTGTAGCAAGCATTTACGGGTGATATTCCTGTTTAGTACCTTTCTTAGTATTCAAAAAATCTCTATTACAATATCTACAATCTCTGCACGGTGACCCACGTGTAATATATAAATATTAGACTACCAGGAAGTTTGTTTATAGTAATCTTTCCGCTCTTATTGCTTTAACGTTCTGATAAGTGCGCGAGGCCGATGCCCTGCGCCTGCGTTGTACGGTGTACCTGTTGCCTTATCTATATGTACGTACGCGCCTTATCTGTGCCATGTTGTGACATGTTTCATGAACAAGGACTATTTGGTAACGCTGGATTGATAAGCTTATAGTGGAATGCAGTGTGCAATAGCTTGGGCTCATTGCTGCTCATTCTGTTGTTTTGAAACTAATTAGTCTTTATATCTCTTTCTGACAAAGTGCATATGAAAAGGATATAAGAAATGTTGTCATTTCATTACTTGTTTTCATCGTGAATTTAGTCGCCATCGTAATTGGTGAAGTCTACTAACCTTGATTTACCTAAATGAAAATCGTATACAATTTTACAGCTTTAAATATTTTCTATACTTTTCTTTTGTTTTCTGTTAGAATGAGATACAATTACAGTAAGACTAATAAAGTTTCGTTTGTAAACAACAGAAACAGCTGTGTGTTTAGTTAGAACTATTTTAGAATATTTTAAATAGATTCATAAACAATAGCAATTCTCTTCAATTCTCTTGTCTTAAAAATGAGTCCTACTACTTGGGTGTAGGACATCTTTTAAGCAATTGATATTTCCTTCAAATTTACATTATGTGTAAATAAAACGCCTACAAATATTAGTAATGCAACATTATTTTATATTTCAACTAAGATTGCATGACTTCATTATATTCAGGAAGTACCTACAAATAGGTAGTAGGTATGTAGGAACAATAGTGTCACCTGCAATAATTTATATTCAAATGAATTTGCTCGGAGACGTGTAGGCGGTAGAAAGGCCAGCTGTCGAATGGAATGGAAATAGCTTTGTATTAAATACAGGATGTGGATATTTCTAAGTACAACAGGTGCTATAACTCTTTCTTAGCTTTATCTAATTCTTTGTATGGATTAGTTCAGCAATATAAATGTATTACCACAGAGCTAATAATATACTACGTATAACTGTATAAGCAATGGCGCCAATCTCACAGCGTGCTGTCTAGAGTTCTGCGGTCAGAATTTTGCGTTCCGCGTTCATTGTTATCTATGCGGAACTTATGATCTCTGCACAAAGCGACCACGGCGGTTAAGGAGAACGAACTCTGGTCGCAGAACTCTCTACAGCTACTTATCTTATCTTCCGGGTAAGAATCTGATAAGTTTCGAGCTAGGTAACTATGTTTCTTTACGTGGTTTTTACTGCTGGCCGCATAAATAAGCTCAGAGTCACTCAGCGAGCTATGGAACGAGCTATGCTCGGAATTTCTCTACGTGACAGGGTCCGCAATGAGGACATTCGTAGGAGAACGAAAACGACGGATATAGCTCGTAGAGTTAGTAAGCTGAAGTGGCAATGGGCAGGCCACATCGCTCGAAGAGCCGATAACCGCTGGGGAAGAAAGGTTCTCGAGTGGCGACCACGTACTGGAAAGCGCCGAGCGGGACGCCCACCTACCAGGTGGACCGACGATCTGGTCAGAGTCGCTGGGCACCGCTGGATGCAAGCGGCCCAAAACCGTTCGAAGTGGAAGTCAATGAGGGAGGCCTATGTTCAGCAGTGGATATCTATAGGCTGATATGATGAACTATGTTTCTTTAAGGATGTTATAGTGCCTGTGCTGTGTCTAACAGATAATTGTATAAGAAATGACCATGGCGTCCAATCTCAAACCTTATACCTAATCAACCGAATCCAGTTATAGGTATGGGTATATGTAACCACGTTTATGGTATTTTAACTCGCAGAATTCAGTCGCCTACGCACATACTTTATTAAATTAATTCAACTTAGGTCGAGTCTACGCGCTCTAAATTGTCGTAAAACTATTTTGCATGAAGTGTTTCTAATAAAGTGGCTGTTACGTCGTTGTTACTTGCCGTAAGGTACCAAGTTTAAGGGATTATAGGTACATTTGCAATGAGTATAGTCAAATTAATTGTAATTAATTAGAAATTGTAATCATATATTTTAGATGTATATTGATTTGATTTTCCATTATGTCATCCGATTAATAAATTTGCATCAACGTGAAACTAACCAAAATATGTTTTAATATTTATTTAGTTATTCATATACCAAGTTTATTATTTGACTAGCTTCTGCTCGCGGCTTCGCCCGCGCGGCCTACAGGAAACAAATGAGATATTTTTCTACAACAATAAAACAAAACAAAACAACTTCATCCCGTTTCGAGGGTAGAATTATTAAAAACGCTGAGACACGGATAAATTAATTTTCAATCTTCAGCCTAAACACAAAATTTGAAAATCCTAACTTCGAAACTGACGGACTTTCATACAAACTTTCATCTCCTATTTTACACCCCTAGGGGTGGAATTTCTAAAAATCCTTTCTTAGTGGATACTTACTCTTCACAAAGAATATACCGTCTAAATTTCATGTCTCTAGGACCAGTAGTTTAGGCTGTGCGTTGATATATCAGTCAATCAGTCAGTCAGTCAGTCAGGACTTTGAATTTTATATATATAGATTACATTAATGTAAAAATCAACTATTTAGGCGCCTACTAAAACGCATCTGATTCCGATTAATAAATTAGAATCAACGTATAAATAAAAATGAAATACAAATTATTGTTATTCATATACCAAGTTTATTTGATTACATTAATGTTAAAATTAATTATTTTGGTGCCTACTAAAACGGAAACATGAAAAAATAAAATTATAGATCGTGAAACTGAAACATAAAATCCATAATGAACCACATCATCACCTATCACGATTAGATTAAATAACACAACAAATTATACACGCATGAAGGCAATAGTCGGAAATACATCAATCACTTGCCGCAACCTGATAAAGAGCGGATGTCGTTACCAAAAACTCTATGGATATCTTTGTACGGCAACAACAAAGCTTTCAAGTCAATACCCTTACAAGGAGTAATGGTATTGAGTATGTATTATAGTAGTACAAGTTATAATAATAACTTTAAATTAACGTCAAAGTCAAAGGGGTTTGGAATTTTGTGAACAAGATTTAGATATAAAGCTTTTATTTAGTTTAGTTGGTATGTGGTGTGGCTAGATGTTATTAGTGGACTGTTTATAGGATTTTTAAGCCTCTCACGTCTTCGTTTCCTTCCATGTAAAAAATGCGGTGGCGAGATACAATACCCAAACAAAAGTAAATCAAAACCTTATGAAATTAACTAATTGCCACTCACCCAACTTCAGCTCCTCGGGAATCTCCAAATTCACTGCACAGGGGGGCTAATTATATGAAAAACAATTGAAAGCGGTGCGTATTTAATTAAAGGTGTTTACTGTTTGGTGGATTGTCAATAAGTGACGTAAAATGACGTAGCCACTAGGGATGCGGCTGCATCGTTAAAGCGCGTAGCTAGGGTTGCGCTCGCGTCTTCAGATGCCGATTTGCTTCCATTGAAGACGAGGGTTTTCAGCTATCACATAAAACTCTGAAATACTTTTGTAGGCTCAAACATTCCCCCCGCCTAGAAGGACAAAGATCTCCTTGTTCTTCTAACGAACAAAGAGCATGAGATTGCATAGAAATAAAATATAATAAGTTACAAGATATGAGACTTAATAGTTAATCTCCACAATGGAGATGGTAATATACCACACAAATTAGTGGTATACCTATGAAAAATAAATTGAAAAAATTACTGAAGTGGTAAAGGAGAAACCTTTACCACTGGCCTTTGATAAGTGCCAGAATTCGTGCGTACAGAAACAATGCGGATTATACCATCTTTTCCCGGAAAAACATCTTCGATTACACCTAATGGCCATTTCAAAGGTGGGACATTATCATTATGTAGCAAGACTATTGTACCCTTTGTAATCGATGCGGTTGGAGTATTCCATTTTTGACGGTTTTGAAGTGTATGAAGATATTCCATTCTCCATCGTTTCCAAAACGATTGGATAATTTTATCTAACAGATATTTACGTTTGACTAAATTGAGCGGTAACGTAGAAACATCGGCATTGTGTAATGAATTCAAGGGACCAAGAGTCAGGAAATGTGAAGGTGTCAAAGCCGTTGGTTCAGATGGATCTGAATTAAGAAGCGTCAACGGACGCGAATTTAGTAAAGATTCTATCTGTGTAAGCACTGTGAGCATTTCCTCGTACGTTAATAATTGGTCGCCAATTACGCGTTTTAAATGAAGTTTAACACTACGAATGTTCGATTCCCAAGATCCACCAAAGTGTGGAGCGCTTGGCGGATTAAATTTCCAGTTAACACTTTGATTCCGAGTTTCATCAAAAAAAGCGGTTTTAAAATCATTTGAATTTATAAGTGCAGTCAATTCATCAAAATGAGTCTTAGCTCCTATAAAATTCGTGCCTTGATCAGAATATAAGGTTGAGCAAGTGCCTCTACGGGACACGAACCTTTTAAATGCGTTAATAAAAGCGGATGTACTTAAATCGACTGCAAGCTCGATGTGTGTGCAACGGGTTACAAGACAAATGAACAAACAGATATAAGATTTCTGCTGTCGAGCACCTCTATAGCGGCTGATTAGAATTGGTATAGGACCAGCGTAGTCGACCCCAGTATGTAAAAACGGTTTAGTTTCGATTACGCGACACGTCGGCAAATCTGCCATCAAAGGAGATTCAGTTTTAGGATTGACCTTGAAACAACGATTACACAGTCTGAAACGTTTACGAACGATTTTGCGGCATGAAATAATCCAATACCTTTGACGTAACAAAGACATCAATAAATTGGGTCCAGGATGTAAGTATTTATTATGATAGGCGTCAATGATTAAATTCACTACATGATCATGAGTAGGCAGCAAAATAGGATGCTTAGCGGAAAATTCGAGATTCGATTTATTTAAGCGACCACCAACAAGTAATAAGCCATTATTTAAAAATGGACAGAGCGGACGAAGCGGTTTTGATGGTAATTTATTTTTGGAAATATCACAAATTTCAGTATCAAAATGAACAGATTGAACAGCGGTCAGAACAGCTTCTTCAGCAACCTTTAAATCTGCAATCGTAACACGATTGGCGCGCGGTAGTTTTCTCAAAAACCTAAATATATAAACAACAATGCGGAGGAGCTTACTCCAAGATGAGATACGAGATGCAAGCTCACATAAAAACGGTTTTTCGCGGTCAGTCACCAAAAAAGTCTGAGCTTTAGTTTTAACTTCAGGTAAAGTAGTTTCATCTTTAAAGACGAACTGATTGAGAGGCCACTCCGAAAGTGGTCGATGTGTCCACGAAGGGCCATGCAGCCACAACGGGTGGTCAAGCAATTGACTAGGCGTGAGCCCTCGCGACAAACAATCACACGGGTTTTCCTTACCAGAAACGTGGTAAAAATGCGAAGCGGGTAAATAATCATTTATTTGTGCAATACGATTGCTGACGAAAACATTGAAGCGGTGCGGTGATGAATGGATCCAATGTAAAGTAACTGTGGAATCCGTAAATGCAAATATTTTTGAAATTTTACATTTATCTGATATATTATCAGATACGTATCGCAGAAGTTTGGCAAGTAACAAAGATGCACAGAGTTCTAAACGGGCCAAAGTAAGTACCTTAACTGGAGCTACCTTGGACTTTGCACAAACAATATTGACAATATTGTTTGGAAAGTTAGGATGTATCACACATAAATACACCACAGCTCCATAGGCAGACATACTTGCGTCGGCAAAACCTAACAGAATCAATTCGCAATCAGTGGAATTGATACCGAGGTGACGCGGAATTTTAAGTTTTTCCAAGAGTGGAAGTTCAGATTTAAAACGTAACCACCGCGTACAAACATCTGCGGGTGGCCGTTCGTCCCAATCGAGGTTCATTAGCCAAAGGGCTTTAATTAATAATTTCGCGTATAAAATTATGGGTGCTGCAATGCCTACCAAATCCCAAAGTTTTGCGATTGTCGAAAGGATAGTTCGTTTGGTAATAATGTTATGCGGGTCTAAATTAACTGTAATAGAAAACTGATCATCTACTGGGCACCAGCGTAAACCCAAAATTTTCAATTCGTCACTATCAGAAATGTCAACAGAAGCAGACAACCGATGTTGTTCTGGCAACTGCTCGAGTAGTTTTTGCGAGTTACTTGAGAATTTAACCAATTCTAAGTCCGCTTTGAGAAACAAGTTAATTAAATCGCGAGAGATATTAATAGCGGTATTTTCATCCATAAAGGAAGTTCCCAAATCGTCCATGTATAAGTTGCGCGATATAATAGCAGAAGCGTCAGGATAGGCAGTGCCTTCATCCTCGATAAGTTTTTTAATAGTTCGCATTGCGAGGTATGGACTACATTTTAATCCAAAACAAACGCGGTTGAATTCATAAATTTGCGGTTCATCTTCATTTGAAAAGCGGTATAAAATTCTAAGATAGCGGTGAAAGTCAGGTGACACTAATATGCGTAAATACATCTGACGGATGTCTGCGGTAATTGCGATGGGAAATAAACGAAAATGAAAAATTATTGTAAGAAGATCGGATTGTAAATTAGCTCCTGAATATAAACAATCATTTAATGATAGATTTGTTGAAGTAGCGGCACTAGCGTCCAGTACGATCCGGACTTTAGTCGTGAGTTTGTCATCGCGGACAACAGGGTGATGCGGTATAAAATAACAAGTTGAATTATTTTGCAATTCAGAAACTAAGGATATATATTCCTTCTCTAAATAGTCGCGAATGATGTCATCATATTGTTTATGAAGCGAATTAGTTTGTTTGAAACGTCTTTCCAATGCGTTATATCTACGCGTCGCTGTCGTAAGCGAGTCTCCTAAATCTTTTGGATCGCGACGAAATGGTAAAGGAACAATATAACGGCCACGGTTATCCCGTGTTGTGTTTTGTAAATATATTTCCTCACACATCTTATCATCAGCGGACAGATGCTTGCGTATGGGTACCTCTTCGATGTCCCAAAATTGTGTCAGAAGATTGTCAACATTTTCAGTGGTAACAAAGAAATTTTTTACCGACGGTAGTTTAGGGTTAGACGTAAACGCGGAACCAGTCACAATATATCCAAAAACGGTGTCAATTGCGTCAGGAAGACCAGAGGGTCCTATAATGCGGTCAACCTTTAAAATTCGTTTCACAAAATCTTCAGCGCCTAGCAATAAATCGATTCTACCAGGTAAATGCCAATGTTGGTCACTGAGGGGTATATTATGCAAATAATCCAGAGACGCGGTATCTATCTGACTTTCAGGAAGATTACCTGAAATTTTGTCAATAACTAACGCTTGCAAATCGAAAAAGAAGTTTTTATCTGTGTTGGAAAATAAAGTTAAATTTGAAACACCTTTAATAGACTGTGTGTTTTCTCCAATACCGTGAACTAACGTATTTTTATTATCAGGAAATATGTTTATACCTAACGTACGTAAACAACGCGACGTAACGAAGTGCTTCTGTGACCCCATATCAATCAATATTCTAATATTGCGGCGATTACCGAAAGAATCTAAAATCGGTACAATAGCGGTTCCAAGCAATACAGTTTTATATGAATCCTGTTCACTCGTAGCAGCGCCCGTAAACAAAGGCGTAGCGGCGGTATTATTAATGCGATGATCACTAGCGCGCGGCGAAAGAAAAGCGGTGGCGGCAGGCTGCGAGGCCTGAGAAGCGGTGCCAATGGCGGCGGAATGCGGTGCGGGCGTGGAGTTGTGCGGCGGTGCGGACGGCGCCAGCGGCGGCGCGGCGGCGGTGTGCGTAGCGGTGGAGTGCGAACCCGCGCGCTGCGGCGCGGGCGCAGGCGTCGGTGTACACGCGAGCGAAGCGGACGCGGGCGAATGTACTTGACCATAACCATAGTTATTATTATATGAACCATGATTAGGTTGATCGTGTGTAGAAAAGCGACATAGTTGGCTATGGTGAGCCTTATTACAGAACCTACATTTTGACATAGATTTACATGTCACAAGAGTGTGGCGGACACTTAAACAATTAACACAACCATTAAACCTTTTAATAACATTATATTTTTCGTTAGGCGATAACCTTGAAAATGACTCGCATTGGTACAAATTTGTATGTTTGTTACTATTGCAGTAACTACAAGCGGAATTAGTATTGTTTACTAAGAAACTCTGAGGCGATCGATTCGAGTTGACCGTTTCACTCCTGTGCACTTGTCCCGAACGAGTAGCTGACGCGGGCATCGTTCGTTGCAAAATCTTTGTTTGTTCACGAATAAATACTACAAAATCTTCATATTGCGGAAAGGTATTTTTCTTACTCATAGACATTTCAAATGCGCGGGATGTCTCTGAATCTAATTTTCGTAATCCAACATGCACAAAAATGAAATCGGCTAAATCTTTTATTTTTAATTGACGTAGTGCGGAAATCGAAGTTGAAAACTGATCGATGAATTGTTCTAAACTGACAGCCGATGCCTTGCTTGGTAAAGGTTTTAAGTTTAGTATAGTTTCTAAGTACGAAATAGCGATGGCACGCGTGTCTTCATATTTAGTTATCAACGTTTCATATAATACCTTATAATTATCGGGGGTAGGCGCGATTCCTATACAAATACTTTGTGCTTTACCCTTCAATTTTGAAATAAGATATTGAATGCGCTCTGCGTCGGTTATTGTGGTGTTATGGTGTACGATTGTTCGAAAGGTTTCGATAAATAATGGAAACTTTTGAATGTCCCCATGAAATTCGGGTATATCTATGCGGGGTAACTTTAAGTTAGTCGAAGTTTTATCAATACTATCGGTGCCACGATAATCTTTATTATTATTATAAGCTGTTTTTATAGCGTAATATAAATCGTCAAAGGCCCATAGGGTTTCGAAGTTGGGTACATAGGTCTCGTCAAGTTTCAAGCTCTTTGAATTTATCGCGTCAATTAATTGAACAAATTCTTTGCGTAATATTTCAATATTCTCTGCTTGCGATTCAAACACGGGATTCTTCTCGCGTTTATTTTTCGGTATTGATTTGTAAATAGTTTGTATACGAGAAAAATAAGAATCGCGTTTACTAACTAACAGTGTTATTTCATTCGACATTTTTCAAATATGGAAAACTCGAGAACCCAACCAAATACAAAGTTACACAAATCGCGTAGAAAAAATGTGTAAAGAAACAAAATATGCAATATGGCCGTTTCACACTGGTACATACACAGAATTCAAGCGAAATGGAAAGTTATTGTAGGTTATGATTTTGAATCCAATTGGATATATAATATATACGAACTTTATATGAAAATATTATTGTAAATAGGTAGTATAGCGGTAAAACCCAAGCCTCAATGGCCTAAAGGTATGAATAGAAGCGTAATGCGGGAGAAAATTCAATTTATATATGGAAAAAATGGCGGGTGCACATTTCAACGAAATATTTATTGAGTACAAATATGCGGAAAAAATAGTTTTTAACAGGGAAAAAACTGCAAACGTGCGGCTCGAAGACCAAAATGGTGTGGCTAGATGTTATTAGTGGACTGTTTATAGGATTTTTAAGCCTCTCACGTCTTCGTTTCCTTCCATGTAAAAAATGCGGTGGCGAGATACAATACCCAAACAAAAGTAAATCAAAACCTTATGAAATTAACTAATTGCCACTCACCCAACTTCAGCTCCTCGGGAATCTCCAAATTCACTGCACAGGGGGGCTAATTATATGAAAAACAATTGAAAGCGGTGCGTATTTAATTAAAGGTGTTTACTGTTTGGTGGATTGTCAATAAGTGACGTAAAATGACGTAGCCACTAGGGATGCGGCTGCATCGTTAAAGCGCGTAGCTAGGGTTGCGCTCGCGTCTTCAGATGCCGATTTGCTTCCATTGAAGACGAGGGTTTTCAGCTATCACATAAAACTCTGAAATACTTTTGTAGGCTCAAACAGTATGGTTTAGAAGAGGTCATTATTGTAGTAAAAGAAGTTAAGACGGAATAATAAAGTTCACTTCTGGAGAATTATAAATGAATCCAAATTTTGGAGGATTGTATGGACTAAGCTTTGTTGAGTAAGCGAAGCCACGAAATAGGACTGTGAAAGTTCAGAAAGCAAAACGCAGTTCAGTTAAATTTTATCAGGAAATGTATTACCGACTTTTCATTATGACATCACGTATGTAGTATTTGATTTACAAAGAGCCGGTAATGTAAAGAGTATGTTTGTAATATAATGTAATTATCCACAGATACAATATACGAGTAGACAATCACAAATGTCTATAAAAAGAAGTGCTCCCATCCGGAAACCAATTTCCGCTGTACCTATGACACGATGACAAACAAAATACTCCCCAAACATTACTTGAATTGATGAGACTGATTCAAGAACATGATAATATGTTATTTCCTTTTGGGATATCATTAATTCATGATTTTATCTTTAAATCTCGAAGCAGATCCCTCGATTTATGGAAATATTTAGCATATTGTACACAAAATGGTAACATTTGTCACAGAAACGTGAACATAAATTTGTTAAAATTGCCAGTTTTAAGGGAATTCGAATCGATTTACGTGCTTTTCGTGAATGCGAATCTTCGTATTGTTAATAATGAACACCACCTACGGAGATTGTTTTTTGGATAATAAAATACGTTTTTGGCGATACCTCATTGTCGAGTCTACCGATTGTTACTTTTTACGGAAAGTTGGGTGTTGTCAGTCAATAAATCTCAAGTAAAACTTAAGCTACCGCTCCAAATGACACGTGAAACAAAAAATGTCTTGATTATCATGTATGATGTCGTAACAAATGATTAGACTCCTACGATCGGAGTCGATATAGTCATTATGATAATGAGACAGTTACAAATGGCTGACATACCAACTATGAAATCGGCCATTTTCCACACCTCACCTGTAACAAAGCAAAACATTTATAAATCACTTTAATGTAAACATATTTCTAGCTAGTCTGAGAATTATTACAGTTTCAAAATTAAGTAAAATACTTCACTCAGAAAATAAATAAAGATCAATTTCAAAATGTTTGAGCTCAGAACGCAATTTGAAGGTTTCGTTAGTCCATTAATTCAAGTAAGTATTAAGAACTTACAAAACGTTTAGAGTATAATGACCAGCGTCGGGTCTTACAGATTAATTAAGGTGATTAAATAAATTAATTATTTCGCGTTGCGGAGCCGTGTCTACAACTTTGGATACATTTTCGCAAATATTTTCGACATTTAACATTTTTGTGATTAAAACTTTGGACGCTTTCGATTAGTAGAGAATTACACCAATGATTTTCAGTGTGAGTAGCATTGCATTATATTTAATTGCAAAATGAAATCTTGCAGTGATTGCTATCAATTATGTAAGTTGTTTCAAAATTTAGATAAAATTCTAAGAATTATCATGATGATAATATGGTATATTAAGTAAATTAACTACCGTGAATATTTGTACGAAATGGAATTTACATGGAAGCGGACACTCTCTTCCATTTTTATATTTGTATCATTGAGCGTAAGTAAATCTTACTATGTCATAATAAGAGCCATAATTGCATTTTAAATTATTACTATAATTTTGCACTCTAATTTGCAGGATGTATTGGTGCAAGGGGGACCCATACCTTTCCCTTCGAGTTTGGTAGATGAAGTCAATAATGTGTGTTCGAATGGAAACTTACGACCGCCAAGATCCCAATTGATGAATCCATTATACACTAGATCAGCCAATGGCGTTCTTCCTGATCTACTGCCGACTTTCAGAACCACATCAATGTTTCAAGGTCAAAGGCAACCAGATTTCCTACTAGAAGAACTAAGACAGCGACCTCCTATAGTTGACGTACCTTCCTCGCAAGGTTCAGTCGTTGCCCCAGATTTTTATTCAGAGATTCCTTGTCCTAGTCCTCCACAACCGTATCAAGGTGTACCTGATACTTATTTACCACCCGGTTTATCACCAACAATGATACCGTCTCTGGCACATGACCTTAATCAGATGCCGGTCCTCCCGCCGTCACCACCACTACATATTATTATGCCGTTACAAACTTACTCTTTTCCACAACCCGGAATAGGGTTCGCAAGCCCTTTGCAACCACAACCAATTTCAGATGATAGTTATCCAATAACTACACCTGAACTTTCAGAAGTAAACCCAAGTATTCAGATTTATTACGATACTAGTCCAGCAGCGGAGGTCACGATGGAAACATTTGATTACGCAACTGAAAATACAATGAACGAATTTCAAACTACGTTACTGAAAGAAGATTCTGGCCAACTGCCTATAAGTTTGCAGATAAATATAACGGCAGAAAATACTCCAGCTCCTAGAGTCACTGTGCTAACTTCTACACCTCCAGCTCCTGCACCGGCACCACAAAATGAATATTTACCTCCATACATGATGTACCCACCTCCAATGCCACCGATCATATTGGAAAGTTCGAGATCTAAACTGAAAAATTGGCTCCCCATATTAATGATAGGGTTATTAAATGGTAGACGCCAAGGTCGTAGTGGAAATGGATACTGTGGTTGCGGCCGCCCCTGTAACTGTAGAAATTCTAATATTTCTACCCCCTACCCTATTCCAATTCCAACCAACAACCCTGTAGTCAGCAGTTCACGCCCTCGCTCCCCTCCTAATAGAGGGAGATGTGACGGGCTCAATGTTAATAATAAACAAAATTAGAAGATATAGTAGATATAAGTTTATTTAAATGTATGGTTAAATAGCTATTTATAATAATTTATTACTTCATTTTTATACTTACTAATAGTACATTATGATACATGTGTGCAAAGTTGGTTATTACCACTCCAGTGGGCCGCAGGCGAACGCGATAAGGGAGCCGATAGTGTAATAATCAATGCACACGCGTGTCATACGACGTTTTTCAACACACTTGCGAGGAAAAAACAGACTTGTATTTTGCAATAAATGTCACTTTACGAGCGAGTGTGTTGAAAAATATAATACATGTATAAAAATAATAATATAATAAAGTGAAGATGTGAGAATTTGATGTTGCTTTTTTTTTATGAGGAATGTACGAAAATATATGTTAAACAAAGGTCCCAATAACATCGAACATGTTGCATGAAATCTATTCCGCCAATTCCCCACCACTGACTCTGATTGGCTAAGTCAAGAACACATGATGCAGTGATTGGTCCTTTCTGTTCAAAATCAGTGCAAAAGCACTGACTAGTTAAGCTACCTACTCCTCAGGAAGATATTAATTGCAGTTAGCAAATAACTGAAACATCATTTACTACAATTAAATACAGAGAAAATATTGCATGTATGTTTTTCAATATTGCTCGTCGTTCATTTACCAAAATATCTTCTTGTAGTAGACATGCGGTAAAATAACTGTACATATACGCTACCTTTCGTAAGCAAACTTGTAAGTACAAAGTACTTCAACTTAGCACATTCGTTCACACATGTCTGAGCATGTGGCCCCGTGAGATTTCGCTATTCACAAGAATTACATCGTAAAAGTCGATGTTATACATAAAACTGTACGTAACATGGTGAAAATGAAAGCAGTTATTATGAACATGAAGGTAATGCTTGGAGCAAAGAAAACATGATTGAAAACGTGTGGTTGGAGAAGACCAAGTCAAATGAAGTCCTGTCTAAAAATGCTCCTACCCAATATATTTTAGTCATCACAAATCGGGGTATTTAGAAACATCTTGTTATCATATTTTTTATCGTACGTGAGATACATATAAACTATTAAATAATATCAATAGATTAGATTGTATAAAATTTATTACGTAATCATTCAACAATATAAAGATCATTTTAATTTATGTTTCATTTACTGCTTAATTTGAAAGGTTAACGGATATACAAATGCGGTAGTTAATTATATAAAATTAAATTAATTAACAACAGATATGAAAATATTATCAGTCAATCTTTTCATAGTTGTTGCGGTATTTTTGTTTAGTTATAAGGTAAGTTTCATTATATTTTTAAATACCTCGTATAAAAATTAAAATAAAGGAGCTAAAATAATATTTAGTATATTTTAATACTTAGTAATAAGACTAACATACATCTTGTGAACAACTGTATTCTAATTTCTATCGTATATGAAATGACGATGATAAAATCTCTAAAATATTGATCGCTGTTTATAATATTTTAACCATTTTACAGGATCCAGAAGTATCCAGTCAATCATTGCTTCCGCTCTTTGGAGGAGCTCCCATACAGTATGAAAGCAGCAATGATGATGATGACATCGGTATACTTCTCACAATCCTCCTCCTAGCCTCTAGAAACCGAAATGGGGGATCGAACTGCGGCTGCGGCTGCTGCAACTGCTGTAACAGCGGCAGCTCCAACAATATACCTATACCATATCCAATACCCATTCCGACAAACAATCCTATAATCACTAGAGCCTATAGTAAAAATAATGACGATGACGATTACGATGATGATAGTAAGAGTGATGCTAAAGCAGGTGGTGGAGGGGGAGGTGGGGGTGGTTCCTCGGATAGTGAACCAACGCAAGTTGTCAATATTGTAACGGAAAATGAAGAGCAGCCGCAGAATGGTTCGAGTGCTAAAGCAAATAGTAACAGAAAAGCTAAAAGCTAAGATTGTTTCGTTTTTAGTTGGAATTATTTATTAAAGAATAAAATTATATTTGCAAATCGAAAACTTAAACTTTAATTCCTGATAATGAAAACCCAAATATATTAATATGTTTTAAGAGATTAATTGTAGCTTGGAATGTATTAGTCCTAACAAGCTACAATGTAGAAGGATTTTCAACTCATATGAAGATTACTAAATGCTTTTTAGTTCACGTTGGCGTCAAGAAGGTTCTTTGGTTTTTTCTTAATTACGGTTATTTCTCACACCTACGCTAAGTTGTTCGCATCGCAGTACATGTGTTTTTTTGCAGCAGTATAGTTTCAAAAATTACGGCCAAAATACCACTACCACACTGGATTTAAATACTAATAATGAAAAAAGTTGGTTGCTCGCTGGTATTTATTTCTATGCTCGCTGGTTTAAATAATTTGAGATAGAGAGAGAGAGGCAATTTTCAACCCTATAACTCTATTCAGCCTAATGCTACCCTATCATCTTTAATTTCATCAGCCTTTTGCTTGACTTAGGCCTCGCCCAAAAGTCACATTTTCCGTTAACCATTCCTCACGTGTCTAAAATCTGTTTGATTTTTTACTGCAAAAGTTAATTCTTTACTGTGGTAGGTACGGTCGACAAATTATGTTAGGCCATCTGTCAAAGTCACGGCTAATTACTGGCGATTGTCCCTCTGACCCGTGCGGAAGAGCGGTCAACAGCACCACCGGGGCGGCCTACAACAGCAACTGTCAAATTGGTGCGTGCGATCACGTCATTTGTTACCTTATAAAAAAATGACGTGACTTTGACAAGTGATACTTTTTTAATTGGCACGCAATCATACGAGTGCTGCTTTGGAATTGAATCAGTATGGGAGCACTATAGTATGCCTGCCACGAAAACAAGATCCACAAGCTGTTGCTGTTATCTGTTTTGAAATAATTCGGCGCTTTTTTGAACCATCATTATTGAAAGAATATTTTTGAAATATGTGCTTGGGGTTGGCATTAGTTGGCAATTACTGGAACCTAAGACATTTTTGCATATTTGTCCGTTTTGATCTCGCATTACTAAAATAGTCTTAGGCTAGACTTCAGAGTAGTTACCAAAAAGACGATGGCTTCTAATGAAATTAGCAGATTCACCTTACTGTTCTGTGTGTGGAACTTTAGAAGAGGTCCAACATGTTTTGACGGAGTGTGCTCAAAGCATGTCTATGAATGAAGGAGGTCCTGGCTAATCAATTCAAATTAAATATTTCAGATGTAGGTTACATACCTACATCATATGTAACTAATGTAACTGAGTGTTCTGGCCACCAAACACCAAATTCTGATTTGGCCAGAGCGGATTACAATTTTATCTTTATAATATGATAGACGCTAAGAGTAAATAATATACTACGTACAACTATAGATATAATAAAGTAAGGGAATAATAATGTAAGATTAGGTTACGATGGAGCTGACATAGTATCTTAAGAGAATTGAAATACTAAAAATATTTTTTTTTCGTCGAAATTACCTTGCTTTACTCGAAGAATAATTTTGATTTTTTTACAGTTGTCATACGTCAATTTTATCCCTCGGATTAAAGATGGGATAATCGGCCCTAGATAGACTAATTATTATTTATTGGGCTCTAGATAGACTCTATGTTGACAAACAGGTAGTCGGTCCACCTGATGGTATACAGGTCGTTGTTTTGGTCAGCGACGAGCGACTCAGGGTCGATAATATAAATGATACTGGTGCTAAAAAAAAAAATACTTTATTTTTTTTAAATAATAAAAATAAAAAAATTAAAATTTTGAAAATCATGTAATAAGCTAAAGTGTAGACATAATACTCAACGGGAGTACGAGGGAGTAAAGGGGTGGGGCGATGGCGGCTTGCGCCTAGCTCTAGTCTGTGCACGTGGCTAGTAACCATACTTTGCGGTAATTTTATTTCAAATTGAATAAGGTATTTCTCATCATATTTACAGTATTTAATGGAATTAAGTCCATTTTTGGGGAATATATATTTTGTACTACCGCTCCTGGATCGCTTGTCACCGACCAAAACAACACCCTGTATAAGTGGTTACCACCACTGCCTGCCGCCTATGGACATTTGCAAGGGACTGTCGATGTGTTGCCGACCTTGATGAGCTCTGTTTATGCCCTTTTTCAAGGTCCTATGCCAAAATGGTCCGCCAGGTTCGACTGAATCGTTGCGTGGACGAATGAGGCAGATATTGTTATAATTGATATGCTAATTAATGCAAAAGTTAATTAGTGTACCCTTGAAAAGCATTTCAATGATTATTTAATCCCATGCAAACATTATACCTACTCATAGTCCTAAAAACTAATCTGACCCGGTTGTCAAAAGAGGACCTAACGGCGCCATTTCGAAATGTCAATTGCCATTGGTCAATGAGAATATAAACATTACGTTCATTGGTTGTTTGCTCCACCAAATTCGATACCGACGCCTTTCTCACTGGGCCAGATAAGTTTGTGGGACTATAATCATAGCTATTATTAAATGTGGCACCAATGGTATAATTTGTAACTGTATCCGGTAAGGGAAATACGTTAAAATAAAAAAATAAATTGCCTATTAAAAATACCTTAAAGTTAAAAGTAACGATTGGAATAGAAGGTTTATATGAGCTGTATTTTTATCAAACCATTATATTGAAAAATAGCATTATACACATCAATTCATAATAAACTGAATAATAGAAATATGAGACAGCTAACCAAATAATATAACCGCCCGTACCGTAACCGAATAGAATTTTATCAGCCCTAGAGATTTTATCTAAATATTCATTGGATATTTATTTCGTTTCCATCTGACGAACGTGACCTGGTAGCCAAATAACAATCTTTACAGATAAACGATCTCCGGCCATACATAGATAATTAGCATACGATTATTTCAGATCTATCGACTTGATAATGCCTTCGTATATAAGAAACATTATAAGATCATTTCACAAATTTTTCAAAATGTATCAACACGGCCTTCCTGGGATATTAATTTTACTTCTTTATTTAAAGGTTTTTAATTTTTATTTATTATCGATAAGTATCATTTTTTTGCTGTAACTGTGTAACTTCACTTGTATTTATTTTTGCTAAATCTACTGTTTTGCTTGCAGGCTGCCCACACACAACAATCCAACTCGTTAAACAACCAGCAAGGAGTGCCACCGTTTCAAGGAAATTTAAATAATCCAAGTCAGTTTTCGGTCCCAAACTCCTATAAAAATGTACGCCAATCACAAAATGCGCAGCAAGCTAATTTGCAAGAATTTCTCAATTCGGTTAATCTGGAAAGCCAAAAGAACACACAATCACAAATGAATTTTCAACGTGCAGATTACCAACAAAATCCGTCGGCCCCAAATGCCAATTTGCAGTTGTTAACTCAACAAAATCAACAAATTTCTCAAGGCAATGCAGGAAACACGAAGTCTGCATTGCCTCTTCAAATGTCATCTCTTTCTTCTGCGCCTAATCCTTACAACCCCAGGATATCTTCTGGACAAGGTATATATTTAAGTGCGCCTGAAAATTCAGGATCAAATTCCATTCCTTTGTCAGTCTCTTCTTCGTCTCCAAAATTATCAGCAATCCAAGATCAACCCATGTATTCTCTTGTGCCCAATATACCTCAGAATACGGTATCACAACAAGCCTTGTTACAAAATTCAGTTGTAAAACAAAATCAGTTCTTAGAATCTTCGAATCCATCAATGAGCTGTCAGCAGAATAAGAGACCAATAAATTTAATAGCAGGTGAACCGATAATAACCTCCATTCAATATGAGCCGGCGATAGCTTCTTCAGGGATTGCATCTGTGTCAAATTCACCAGAAAATAACCAATTCAAACTTAGTTCTATGCGGTTTCAACCAGTCGCACCTTCAGTACAGAGTTTACCAATGGGTTCTTCAGCTGCAAATCAACTGAATTTCAATCCAATGCAATTTCAGCCAGCAGTAACAGTATCTCAAAATTTGCCAACTTTTATGTCACCACAATTTCAACCAGTGGTTAATTCAGTACCATTCGCTCCTTCTTCTATGAACCAAGCAGCTATGGCGTCATTTCTGAATCAACCGACTCTTCGATCAGTTCAAGTCAAACCAGTAGTCGAAACTCAGCCTGATATTACGCCTCAAATTCCGACTACATTGCCACCGTCACAGTCTTCACTGATGTCTTATATACTATCTCAATTGGAGTCATCAAAAACCCCCAAATACCCCAAAACTGTTGGATCAAAGCAAAAATCCAAATCAAATCTAAAAACGCTTTTACCGCTCATTTTGGATGTGCTAAAGGAAAGACAGACCGGTTGTGGGTGTCGTAACTGCGGATGTATGAACAATAATAACAACAATGAAGTCTCCATTCAGGAACCGACGATATTTGGTGGTTATTCAAATCAAAAGGTTTATGGACTAAATGATGCCGTCCCGATACCGAACAACAACGAATTAATGAGGGACTCTGACCCTCGTAGAAATATACATCAGAAAAATTTTAGGCAGAATGTTATAAATACTGAAAGTGCTGAAGAATCTGACGAAAATTACTCCGATTATGTTGACGATGATTAAGTTCAAATGACGAATATTTTTCAGTGCGTTGTAAATCTAATATTTATTTCTTAGTTTAATCACTGTAATGTAATGTAAAAATAAATTGTTGTTAGCATGTTTGTTGTGTTCTTTTCATTAAATTCTTTAGTAAATGAGTCATTTACGACTTTGTTTAGTCTATAGCTGTCACCTGCGTTACGCTGTAATGTTATACCTATGACGGATGTATGTGAATTCCCTTTATTAGGTTATTTCAATTAAAACAAAGAAACTTGAGACAAAGAGAAAAGATAATAGGTTGTATATAAACTCGATGTTCAGTTATATTACTATAACATACTCTTCACTATTTTGACATAATGTTGTCTGCAAGATTGATCATTTTCTTCGCGGTAATCACCGTTCTAAATGTAAGTATTTGTTCTTCCAAAATATCTTAATTCTTCTTAAATATATAAATATTTTTTATAGAATGTTTTATATTTTGTTATATGTTGATTTTAAATGAAATAACAAGAAATAATTATAAAAAATATGTATTAAAACATTTAAGCCGTCTCCTAAAAACTAACCCCCTATTCATAATAAAGTTATCAAACTTTGATAACTAAAATTCCGAAGTCTTTATCTGACAGGTGACATTGGGTGATCGAAAGAGTGAGACGGGACATACTATTACACTGATTTGGTTAAAAAGCGATTATGAATAAGGGGATAAATATCCCGAGAAAGCCCCAAATAAATGTTGTTATGATCTAACTATGGGCTTTGAGGGTTAATGACAGAGAAATATACCTAGTAACTAACTGTATTTCGGTATATTTCGAAATTCGAAACACCAATTGATTGTAGTGCAAATGTTCAAGAGTTCGAAATACGTTTGTTCGAATGTATGCTATTGCGAGAACTAGTTCGAATGAAGGTACGATATGCTATGGAACAAACCATACTCGTTCAAATGATGATCAGTAGACGATACTAATCTATTGCTCTTATTTACTACTCTCGTGGGCCCTCATCCTTAATTCAATGTCCTTCAATGGTGGTATGAATATTTCCTCGCTGTTTATGGTAGGCAATTACTATTGCTCAGGCGCCTGGCAAGCGTTTATACCACCATAACTAGATGGAAAAATTATATGAGGTAGAACAAAGAAATTTCGAATTGTTTCTGTGATTATTTCTCAAATGATTGATATTTAAATCTCTATATGGTATAAAAAGTATATGGATTATATTTTTTGTGTAAGTATAACAACTTCAACTTTACTACCGAGAAAAATGTATATCTCTCGCATGAATGCTTACACAAATAACAAAGCTAAAGGAAGCGTAGCCCTTAAGATACATATTGTCCTTATAATCCGATGAAATGGAATGGTATAACATTTTCAGCAAATAGGATACAGCCCTAAATTCAGATTCGAATTGGTTTTGTAGAGACAGTAGCAGCAAAGCCTATTGTTAGCGATATGTATGAGAATAAATACACAAAACCGGTCGAATGTAAATCTGGATCGCGCGTGGAGGATTTCGTAGTTTCGTACAATAATAATAAAATCAATTCTATTTTGTAGCTCTTTAATAAATATGTGGGACTCTGTGGTGGGACTAGCTATTAAGGGGAGGTCTAAGCTCAAATTCACAAAAATGGGTTTCTTTGAGAGTCGAGTATGACGTAACGCAATGAAATACCTAACACAAAAAATTACTGTGGACAGAAGAGGGTTTTGAGAAAAATGTTAATCGAATAGAATATCAAAAAGTGCTTTGATTTTCCCAATAAAAAATTCGTAAGTTACGTCTAAAAAAATCTTTCGCGTCGAAATTCTCCGTATTTTCAGCGATGAGAATAATTTTATTTTTAAGAATATATAAGATACAGAATTATATTAGAATTTTAATCGGACACTTATTCAATTTAATGTGTATATTCTGTATAATCTAAAGAAAACCCGTAAATAACCGTCCATTTCATAGAGTCGACACATTTATGGTTTACCATTTTCAACCCTATTCCAGTGAAGAACGGGTGACACAGCCCTGTGACAGTTAGACAGAAGGACGATGTATGCTTAGTGAGTAAGGTCCCGAGGAAGCCTAAAAAGTAACAACTACTTGTGTGCGACCTATTTTATTACAAGCTTTTATTTCGTTTCATCTGTACGGTGTCTGTAATGGAATCTTGCAATTTAAATTTGACCCACGTCCCAGTGTTCGATTGAGCCATTACATGGTTAAACATTTAAAAGATGGAAGTATATTGGATGACAATGCAAGACAACAAAAAGTACAGTCAGCATAAATAGCTTGTATTTTTTTTTAACTAAAACTTTTTTATACTTACTGAGATATATCTCACTGGCTATTTATAAATACTGTGTAGAAACGGAAGATGAATTCAAATTATGCATAAATTATGTGTCATTTCCTCAGTCTGCTAAATGGCGGTGTTTGATCAAGTCTCGTTGTAAATGGTTAAATTTTTTATCTTGTCAAAGTACTCCAATAAGTAACGTCTCCAAAAAGTGAGTGATGTAATCTTGTCCAGGAAATAAATATATGGCGTCATCCGAATTGACTATCGTACGAGCAAACGATGCGATTTGTAGCGCGAGGGATGAAAAGATCGTGCAATATCTGTGCTCGCGCGATATCTTGCAAGCTTCAAGATTAGGACACTAAAGAGTTTTGTGTATTTCATCACTTACCATGGTGAGATTGTGGTCAAACACAGGATTAGGCTATATAAAATTCAAAGCCCTGACTGACTGACTGACTGACTGATATATCAACGCACAGCCTAAACCACTGGTCCTAGAGACGTGAAATTTAGAGGGTATATTCCACCCCTAAGGGGGTAAAATAGGAGATGAAAGTTTGTATGAAAGTCCGTCAGTTTCGAAGTTAGGATCTTCAAATTTTATGTTTAGGCTGAAGATTGAAAATTAATTTATACGTATCTCAGATTCCACCCTCGAAGCGGGATGCATTTGTTTTGTTTTATTGTTATAGAAAAATATGTCATTTGTTTCCTATAGGCCACGCGGCTTCGCTCTCGTTGAAACAAATCTAGAACTACGAATTTGGAATAAAGGGGATGAAGATTTTAGTTTAAAAAAAATATTTTTATGTAAACTATCAATGAGGATTGCTAGGAGTCAGACTTTGTATCAAGAATCTATGTAAATTAAATTAATAAAATAAAACTAACGCGCTATAACGATGCGGAATCAAACACAAATTATATTTAGTAGGATGAATTAATCCTACATTAAGTAGGAAATCAAATATAGGCCCACGACTTTAACGATTGACTCTACCACACCGGTTCGTAATAGAGAATCTATTTCAAAGGTTAGCCCAATTATCAGAGGTTATTCTCGTCGTCGTTATGAACAACTTTTACTCGTAGTATGGGACTTTTAATCGCAAAAAAACCTTTTCTTACTAAATAAAGATCAACGCTATACATGAACAAAAGTTTATTAGGAAAGGAAAAAAAGAAACCCTATAGGATCACTCGTGTCCGTCTGTTACAGCCGATTTGCATGGAATCTACTGGACTTAACTTAAAATTTGGTACACATAAATATTTCTGTGACCCAAACACGGACGTGTATCGAAAATAAAATAATTTGGAATACAAATTTTGGGGTACAAATTAGAAAATAAAAGTTTTTGTTATGCAAACTGTGATATATCTAATAAAAAGGCGTGTTGTGAAGGTCTCAAATATATTTTTTATATAATTAAAAAAAAAATATTTTAAAAGACTAGATGAAAAATTACCTTTTCCCCCGTAATCTCCGAAACTACTATGAAAAATTATAGAATATAGTTTCTTACATATATTATAGGAAAACCTATGAGAAGTGTATGATTTCATATAACATGTTGAATGTCAATTATGTGCGTACATACTAATATTTGCAGTAGTAATTAATATATGGGAGAACATGTTTTTCAACTACAATGTTAAGTTTGTACGGAACCCTCTCCACGCGAGTTCAACTCGCACTTGTCTGGTTTTTTTTAAGTAAATCTGTTTTTTTTTTTCTTATATTGATATTTATTTGTTACTTACTCCAGATAAATTCAGTTTACAGGTGCATACCCCTGTCCTGGAGGCTGCGGCAATGGCTACCCACTTGGTCCCTACTACCCTGGACCAAGTTCTAATGGTGGCAGCATGGATAGAATCCTGCCACTTCTACTCATTTTGATGTCTGGAAATTAGATTTTGAACCCAATGCTCTACTACTTTTTGGAATAAAACTTATTTACCTTTACGTAATAAAGGATTTTTTTGTGTAAAATTGTACCTACAGTGAATAAAATAAACTACAGTAACTAAGTTTATTAGTGTTTATTTGTAATATAATATAATATATAATAAATAATTTGCTTTCGTTTTCTTTGATAACTCGTATCTACTTTTCCCTCTACCCTAGGTGAATGCACCGACCTATCATTATGAGGATTGGAGGTCCTAATCACTGGAAGTATCTCCATAGACTACATAAGGGGATGGCCAGCTGATTTTGGAGATATTTCCACCCCCAACCAATGAAAATCCTCAATAAAATTCGAGAATAAGCGAAATATATATAGGTTATAGAGGGTGACTGGTAATTAGTAAAAGATACTTAGACACATGATTGTACTCTAGATAACAAACAACTTTCCCAAAGAAACAAATAGGGATAAATAACTAAATTAAATAAAAGCTGACGCTGTTATTCTTATTCTTGTTAGGTACTAAATATCATGGGCTCATGTTTTTTTTTTTATACCACTAAGGTGGCAAACAAGCATACATGCATAGCATTCATGTGCTAAGTAAATTTAAAAAAAATTTCTTTGGGCAAGTTTTTTGTTATCATGAGTACAATTATGTGTCTAAGTATCGTTTAATAATTACCAGTCATCCTATATATCTTTTTCATACACGACATTTGTCGAATAATAAGAATTACGCTAATTTATTTTAAAAAAAATGTCAGAAGGCTGTTTTCTGCTTTCTGGCAGGCAAGATGGTTCATCTGATGGCCACTATCGGCTTAGTTAGAATATTAGCAATGCAAAGGGTACCTACAGCCAATATAGTGCCGTACCTTAAAAGAGTGTTATTATTTTTATATCTGAATCGATCTAAATAATATGATAATAGACATTTTGCTATTATATCGATAAGGAAAGACGCGTTGAAAAGCTAGTCAAAAATTATATGATTTACTCGCTAATGCCTCGAACGCATAGAAGACAAAAGAACACACAAATATATTTTTTTATTTAATATATTTCAAAAGTTAACGTGACCATTATATTATTACCTAGAATTTCATTACATAATTTATGTTATCGACTTATCAGATATAATTATAACTGTATTACTAAACTGATTGTTGATATATTTATTGCAAGTTTTATGTATAAAAGTGAAGGAAAATATATTATTCTATACAAATAGTTTAAAATGGCATCAGTGGCGTGGCTCTACAGTTTAGTTCTTCTCTGCAACTTGCATGTAATATAAACAAAATAATTAATTATCTAAATTAACTTAGTTATAATCTCTATAATTGCGCATTTTTTATTTATTTGCCATAACAATTAATTAGTATAGTTTAAGTCTTTCTTTTATTTTTCATCTGTTTTTTTTCTTTGCAGGTATTTGTAGTACATGCTCAGTTACCTACTGCAGCTCCACCAATGTACCCTTTCGGAGGAGGGTCACCGTACCCCGTTATAATAAAATCCGATTCTGGTGATAGCGGATGGAAAAATATTTTACCGATATTACTTCTCCTAATGACCGATAATGGCGGATTTGGCGGTGGATATGGTGGCGGATGTGGCGGTGGATGTGGAGGTGGATGCGGTGGGGGATGCGGAGGTGGATGTGGAGGCTGTGGCTGCAACTGTGGTTGCAATAATATACCCATCCCCTATCCTATTGCGATACCCATCAATAATCCAATCATAGCAAAATAAAATTTTATTTTTATTATGAATTGACAAGTAATAGTAGACCTATGTATATGTCTTGTATAGTATATATCTAATGTTATTCTATGAAAATATCATTACTATTTTGTTGAATTTTAGTTTGGAATGTTAAAATAGTGAGGTCGATTAGAAATAATGATTTATGTTTACATAATACTTTCCTATTTGAGTTCTTTTTATCCAGTTTAAAATATAAAGAATTGATACGTTCACAGCCATCTTTTACTTAAACTCCTACCAGTACGACAACCCCGTGAGAGGAAAGACCGAAAAGTTTGTGTGAGAGGTTCTCTTGGTATTTAGGAACCTACATACCTCATCACAATCGAACAATATATTTTTCTTTATTATAAATATGTTATTGTAACAAACTAAAATTCTATTCATTTAACATGAAGACATAAAATATAGCACAAAGCGTTGTGGTTTATATAGAAATAGTAAGAAATAGAAAATGGTGGACATGAAATATTCGCCGTTACATTCCATTGATAATTTATTGCACAAATATTATTATTAAATTGGAATAAACGTGCTCATCCTCGAAAATATTTTATTACCACATTCTGTTACCTAGTAACCGACATTGCTTTTGAAATACATATAGTATATATAGGGCTCGCGATATAGCTAAACAGTCATAATTTGATACTCCAAAATGGGCATCCAGAGGCTAATATCTATCGTACCACTGCTTATTATTTTGAAGGTATGTCTTGAATCCGTCTTATTTGACGATAATTCCGGAAGGGGATCAAAAAAAGTGTAACACAAACGCGGCGATGCAACGTACTTTCATAGGCTATCGTGTGCATGATGGATCGCCGCATGGTTCGATTTTACGTATTCTTCTATTGTTTGTCTCACCAATTTTATTTTTTCTTTTCAAGAATGTAATCAAATTAATTAGTTTGTTTCATTTCATAGGGTAGTGAAGTCTTCAGTCAATTACCTCCAGGACAATTCATTGTACCAGCGGTCATCACACCACTCATCCAACCTGAAATCATTCCGGAACCTGTACCTGTCATCCCCGGCTTGACTCCTGATTTCCCAGGATACCCAGGTATTCCTGGCGTGCCAAGTTTCCCAGGCGGATTCCAACCTATCATTATAGATGGCGATGACGACGATGGTGATTTGGACACTTTGCTCCTCCTCCTCTTCGCAATGAGAAACAGGGGAGGTGGTGGATTCGGTAACGGTGGGGGTTATGGAGGTGGATATGGATACGGTAACGGATACGGTTGCGGCGGCGGATATGGCGGTGGATATGGCAGTGGATATGGCGGCGGATGTGGCGGAGGATGTGGCGGTGGATGTGGCGGTAGATGTGGTGGTGGATGCGGTTCTAATAGTGGTTGTGGATGCAGTTGCAATAATGGAGGAGGATACAATAATGGATGTAACAATAATAACAATAATGGTTGCAGTAACTACAATAATGGATATAATAATGGAGGGAGTGACTGCGGTTGTGGCGGTAATTCATATGTACAGTACCCATTTGCAGTCAACAACCCTTACGGTAGTGGATACCCAGGGTCTTTATATGACGCTGGTGGCTGCGGTTGTGGTGTCGATGAAGTATACCAACCAAATGGCAATGGGTCACCGAATGAAATTAACGTATTTATAAGATCGGACCCATCATGTGTGTCGACGTCGTGAGCCTTTATATTTTGAAGAATAAAAAATATTTTACTGTTTAACATCGTTTTAGTACAACCCATTTTTGACCACCGAGTGTATATGGAATAATGTCGTAAAAGCAAACGCGTTACTAAACGCTTACTAACTTCAAGTCAAATCAGGGTACAAACTTTTTAAAAATTATACCAAAGGAGTTTCTTTATACTGTTTTATAGTATTGAAGCGATTGGAGATGGAGACTAGCCTAAACGTTTCCAGTAATTTAAAAGTATTAGAGAATTCCACAAAATTATTCATTGAAAATTTGTAACCTTGATGAGTTTAGAAACACTGGTGCTGAAATATATAAATTATCTTACTTCATTATGTTAGTGAACGTGGTTTTTTATTCCTCTCATTAGGAAATACTATATTTTATCACGTAACCCACTTTTGGAAAAAATAATATAAACAGGACCAGTCCAAATTGGTTCGACACATACTGGTACACGAAGTAAAATGAACAACATGATGTGTACTAAGAAAAATACATTTATTATAATAATAAATTTATTTTTAATGCAGGTTAGTAAATTAATATTTTCGATGTCTAGTAATTTGTCGATAAATCATTAATAAGACGATTTAAATATCTTCTTTGCAGGTTCACTATACGTATGGCCAATATTGGGGTGGATGGCCAAACCCAGGTTTTTATCCCAATATACAACCTTTAGTTGAGGAACCATATGTACCATCTCTTCCATTTGACTTGCAGCAAAATGTACCACCTGAATTCACACCATACCCGCAGTTTCAAAACAATCTTCAATATCCATATTTGAATCCACAGCCAATTATTATTGTCATAAATAATGACGATGATGACGATGACTTTGGTTTAGATGAGTTCCTTAGTTTGATGCTTACTATAAATAGCAATAGGCAACCACCACCTCTGCCTCCAACGCCACAATATAGTCCATCATCAAACTCCGGTTCTTGTGGCTGCTGTTGCTGTAACTGTGGCTGTCAATGTGGTTGTAGAAATGAAAATAGCAATTGCGGATGCAATAATAACCGCGGATGTAGAGACTGTGATTGTGACTGTAAAAAATGCTCTTACACACATATCACTATTGTACTGCCGAAATCTAACGAATGTAATGATAAAAACGATGACCCTTTATAAACCGATCTAACATAATCCACTGTAAATATACAAAAATATGTTTAATTAGTGTTGCTTGACTATGCTTCAGATCTATTGTTCTATGTTATTAAGAAGAATAAATAAATTGAGTAGTATGTATATCCGAAGATTTTTATTTTTCCATCCCATAATTAATGTTTCCTGTTCGTGTTGCTTTTTGCATTAAAATGAAGCTATGACAGATAAGTCCGGTATAGTTACGTCTACATTTCAGTTTATTTCGAAGTTGTCTTCCGCAGTAAACCAAAATAGATCCTATGATGTTTACAGCTTTGATTTTTTTCAACATAACTGAAGCGGAGTAAAAAAGTTTACGAAACAGCTTGGTATGCTTTTATTTAAAGATTTGAAATCTAATGTCGTACTTAATTATTTGTTTATATTTACTAGACAATTATATTGATTTTAAGGTACTTATTTTAAAGATTCAATAATGAAACTACAGGTACTGGACTGAAAAAAAAAACAATCAAGATTGAGCCGTTTGATTTAACAAAAGTCCCGCAGTCTCAATCAATCAGTCTAGCAAGTTTCCTCCGATAGACCCAACATTATTTTATGCAATAGCATAGAATAAATAATAGTACGCAATATTCCTTGCACTTAGTGGGTGTTGTCTTTACCCGTATCTCTTCAATAGTGCAGGCAGAGATATCCACTAGTTAGGTACATATCCTAAAACATCATTGAACAATTATCCCAAGGAATCGCAATTATGTACATTCATTTTGGTTGAAATATATTCCGCCAATTTCCCACCGCCGACTATGCGCTCTCATTGGGTAGGTCAAGGACACATGCGATCTGATTGGCCAAGTCAAAAACACACGATGCTGTGATTGGTCTTTACTGTTCAAAATCAGTGACAAATCACTGACTAGTTTTGGAATTTGATTGTTCAGTATTACTTCCTCTGCCTCTGCAACTTTACAAGTCACCGGTAAGTGAGGTGGCGCGCGTGCATCAACACATCAACACATATATGTGGCATACCATACCTGTGACCTGCCTACACTCCATGGGATCAAAGACATAACATCCGGCCTCTACTAAAGTAGATTACTGTTCAATTAGGATGAAGCGATCTCTTCCAGACAACCTTTCAATAAAGAGGAATTAAGTTATGGTTATAGACTATACCAGCCAACTGAGCCAACAGATCCCGAACCAAGCAGAGTTTGTACTATAGAAACCAGATTACTGATATAATATACTAGCTTTTTAGCCCGCGACTTCGTCCGCGTAGATTATTTCTTTTTTCAAGATATGAATCATTGTAACAATATTGTTATATTGTTTGTTCATGGCTATTGTCTGCCACTACGTGTGATATTGATAAAAGTTCAGCTAGATTGAGAACTCACATGTGAGGATGCCACATAAAACTGAACCAGTCCTGCCGCAAATCAACTCTAGTAAATTTCAGAGTTTTCCCCTGTAATTTATTAATAGCCATCGCGAAACAAACCATAATTAGGAACTGTTATCTTTTAAATTCAAACGGAAGGTGATTTGGGATCAATGGTATACGCGGCAAGAAGACTGTTTCTCGTCTGACAGAACCAGTAAATATTTTGGCCTCAATAACATTGCGGCGGAGAGCTGTTACTTGTAGTCTAGTTCCACAGCACAATTTTGGAGGCCTTATCTCTCTTTCTCTCTATAGTCTTTCCCTCATGTCTGAGGATCGTGGTCAGCATCGGGTTTGCGTTTGGTTTGGGTTTGGGTGGTTTCTAGAGCGGATGATCTGCCTCCACCGGTTTCTGTCCAACCCGTCCCTTACGACGGTGTAAAACTTGGAGGACGATGAGTCTTTTACTTGATCGGACCATCTAGTTGGTGAACGACCACGTAGTCGTTTTCCTTCCGTGTTCCCAACTATGATCAGTTTTTCCAAACTTTCATCGCCTTTGCGCACCATGTGGCCGATAATACGAAAGAATACGTTGGTGGCATATGGTGGACAATCGAGATTTAATTTACAGTTGTGGTAGGATTGATGCATTGTTGCGTTTAGCGGTCCAAGGTATTTTCAACATCCGTCTCCAGCACCACATCTCGAATGCATCAATCCTTTTTCTTTCTCCAGTACCTATAGTCCACGCTTCCACTCCATACATGAAAATGAGGAATACCAATGCTCGTATTAATCGGATCTTTGTTTTAAAACCAATTCCTCTCTTTTTCCTGATGTTGTTTAGGTGAGTCATTGCATCCTATGCTATTTCAATACGCCAATACCATAAGCCAAAATAATAAAATTTGTAATTTTCACTCCAAAAATAAAGAACTTCATATACTAAATTTAATCCCCCTTTTCACTCCTTAAGGGTTCAAATTCCAACAACACCGATATTAGTTTCGTTAGTTTATAACCATAAGCTTAAATAATAAATTTAGTGTACTTCCATACACAAATTCATCCCCCTTTTTACCCTTTCGGCATCGGAATTATCAAAAACGTTGAGGCACATATAAATTAAATTTCAATCATCAGCCTAAACACAAAATTTGAAGGTCCTAACTTCGAAACTGATGGACTTTCATATAAACTTGCATCCCCTATTTTACCCCCTTAAGGATGGAATATCCAAAAATCCTTCCTTAGTGGTTGCCTACACTGTGTAATAATATATTAATTGACGTTTACTTTGAAACTGAACGACTTACATACATCCCATACCTTTTCACCCTGTCGGGGATGGAATTGTCAAAAAAGCTGAAACATGTATAAATTTATTTTCAATCGTCAGCCTAAATACAAAATTTGAAGATCCTAACTTTAAAACCGACGGACTTTCATACAAACTTTCATCCCTTATTTTACCCTGTTAGGGGTGGAATTTCCAAAAATCCTTCCTTAGTGGATGCCTACACCGTATAATAATATATTTAGTGAAGTTTACTTTGAAATTGAAGGACTTGCATACACAACTTCATCCTCCTTTTCCTCCCTTCGGTGGTGGAATTATCACAAACGCTGAGATAACTATATATTAATTTTCAATGGTCTGCCTAAACACAAAATTTGAAGATCCTAACTTCAAAACTGACGAACTTGCATACAAACTTTCATCCCTTATTTTACCCCCTTAGGGGTGGAATTTCCAAAAATCCTTCCTTAGTGGATGCCTACACCGTATAATAATACATTTAGTGAAGTTTACTTTGAAATTGAAGGACTTGCATACCCAACTTCATCCCCCTTTTCCTCCCTTCGGTGGTGGAATTATCACAAACCCTGAGATAACTACACATTAATTTTCAATCGTCAGCCTAAACACAAAATTTGAAGATCCTAACTTCAAAACTGACGGACTTGCATACAAACTATCATCCCCTATTTTACCCTCTTAGGGGTGGAATTTCCAAAAATCCTTCCTTAGTGGATGCCTCCACTATATAAGGTATCTTTGTGCAAAATTTCAAATCTCTAGGTCCAGCGGTTTGGGCTGTGGGCTGATATATCAACAATCAGTTTATCATTTTATATATTAAGATTTACTTTTTTTTTTTATTAGATGGGCTTGCGTTTGGCCACTGACCCGCCCATAAGGGGCGATGACGAAGCCTAAGATGAAACACGCTGACCCAGAAGAAACCTATTCATTCTGAGCTTGAAAGTACCTAGATTGTAAGCGTCAGGAAACACAGACGCCGGAAGCAAGTTCCACTCCCTTGCTGTCCGCATTATAAATGAGAAGCAAAACGCTGTGTCCGTATATTCGCTATGTCAACAACGTACGGGTGAAAATTTTCCCGGCGTCTTGTGGTTCGGTGTAAAAATGGGGATGGTGGAATAAGGTTGAACAATTCCTGCGCACACTCTCCAAAATATATTCTGTAGAAAACCGATAAGCAAGCAACCTTTCTTCGATGGTCAAGGCTCGTGAGTTTCGCCTTAATTAAAGACTCACCTCCAATTAGTCTCCTGGCTCTACACTTAAATGTATGCTTCCTTACCTAAATATTTACACCAAGGGAAAGCAAACGGATATGTCAGTGCTAACAAATTTACATTATTAAGTTATTTTAAGTAGAGGACCATGGTTGTCAGTATCAAGTTTTGATGAAACTTTGAGCACTTTCGTCGATGAAAAAATTCTCAGCGAATAAATTAGATTGAAAAAATTGCACTCAGTTATATTGTTCTTTTGAGTGTTTTGGTCATTAAAATTCACTTAGGTTTTACGAAGTTTGGGAATATCAGGAACTGTTATCTAAATTAGACACATATAATTAGGCAAACTCTCATATTCATTCTTAATGACTTTGTCGACCGGTTTGGAAACCGAAACATCCGAAAAAAAATAAATGTTGCCTTATGTATCAACGTTTCTGTATTGCCATTGGAAAAATCCTCTTAGGCAGCTGTTGGGTGAGTAGCCTGAACAAGAAATAATACTCAGGGATCTGAAACAAAATAAGCAATACTAAGAATCAATTTGGAACCAAGTGATGGTAATTACAGTTCTAACTAAAGAGATAGGAAGAAAAAGACAGACATTGACGAAGTAGAACACTCAAAATAAAAAATGCCAATGCGACGAATTTTCCACCTGTTTGAGTAATTGTAGTAATCATCCACGTGCTTAATTGACACATATACCTAGTTACGAAAGTTCGACGTATTTGTAAATAGGTACACTGATATCACGTGAAATATTTTGTATATAAGCAGGTGATTCATGGAAAGTAGGAATAAGAAATCAATATGACTTTCGTGAAAATCATTGCTTCGGCAGCCCTTTTGGTCGTCCTCAGCGTAAGTTTTAATATTATATTGTTTTTACTATTATCTATTACTTCTTTTGCTATTATTTGCTTATTGTAAATCTTTATACACGTAAACAAACTTCTCATCTTCACAGTAGGCTATCTCTAGGCCTATTCATCCATGGGTCAATACTCTCTTGTCGAATAATTTTGTATCTAGTGTCTACAATCTAAGGTGTAATTTTAACGTGCCGATAGACGCATGGCTGATGGGTAGCTCAGTCACTATACCCGTTTGTATTGTAATTAAAATTCTTTAATTATTTTTAGGCAAGCTGCGCAGAGGCCAACTTCTTCGGTGGAAACGGCGGATACTATCCAGCTGTTTATGGTGGATCCAGGGACGACGATGATATGGATAGTCTTCTACCAATCCTGCTTCTCGCTATGTTCAGTAGAAACGATGGTTTTGGTGGAGGCTGTGGTGGAGGCTGTGGTGGTTTTGGAGGAGGATACGGTGGTGGTTACGGCGGATATCCCGTCCCGATTCCTTACGCCTCGGGTTGCGGATGTTGTGGATGCGGAGGAGGCTGCGGCGGTGGTTGTGGTGGTGGTTGCGGTGGCGGTGGCGGTTGCGGCGGTGGCTGCGGAGGTGGTTGCGGCGGTGGATGCGGATGCTGATTGTAATTCGAAAAATATCCTGATCGTAAATTCCCTTTCACAATGTTAAATTTCAAAACATGATTATTTGGAAACTGCAGCACTGATAAACACAATTATTGTCTGGATAAGTTTTGTTAGCAAAAAAAATATAAAACACAGTTAATTAATTTGTTCTTTTATTTCTTTTGATGGGTGAATGTTACCCCTACGAAATAAAATATTAATATTGAAAAAAAAAAAAAAATGAAACTGTTATTCAAAGATTGTTGGATCTTTTAGATCTTTCGGGATTTCTCAAGTAAAAGATTTATAAGAAAACATTATAATAATGATAATAATAATGAATTCATTATTATATTATTATTATTACATACATTGATTATATACATTGATCAAGTTTCTTATAAGACCTTACTCTATTTATTGAAAACATTATGTGACATCTTATATTTACGTGCGAATCCAAAGAATTGCTTTTAGCTTCTCAATTTAGATATAACCACATCATTATCTTATCCATTTCTATTATTAAATTTAAATATGAGTCTATGTTGTTCACACTACGTTTATATTTCAACACCGCAATATGTTCGCAATCAATGAAATAAGCCGTAGGTGCCTAGTCACGTATTATCACGAACACTGTTTTATTTTAATCAGTTCAATCTTTTCAACATCTGGTCACACTCTGATGTAATAATTACTTTCGTGTGTGGTCTTTAAGCATTTAAATAATATACATGTTATTATTTTTAATTATTTTCAATACGAACTGAGCATAAATAAGAAGTTTAAAATATATTGGTTGGGGAGTATATATTCCCATTCGCTTAACGACGAGATCGTTTATTTGCGAAGGATGATTCCATTTTACTGGGTGAACAATATATCATTACGTCGATATAACTACTCATCGATAAGCTAAAAATAATAATTATCTTTTTCGTAATTCATATAACATTACTGATAAGCTGTTATGTACACAGAGATAAGTTATAACTGCTTCGTTCACGTGCGTTAGAAGTATTTCACTTTTACACAATTCAGTTATTTTGTAAATAATAGGCAACAAATATGAATATAACCTGCATTTCTTGCATGAACACTTTCATATATCAATCATGATTTATTAAAGTTGTTTATTTAATTTTATAAATTTAATAAAAAAGTATACATTCAGAAATAAATTATGAATTTCCAGTATATAACGTTTTTCATCTTAATAAAAGTAAGTGCAATATTATTAATAATATTATTTTTGAAACTGACTATACCAGACTTGTATTCAATATTGTTATTTTATTTTCAGAGCGTATTTGGTTATAGTAAACTAGGCCGACAATCATCGACTATAATTAAAGTGAAGCCACGAATCCCTGACAACATAAAGCCAGCTCGATATCAATTTGCAAACTTTAAATATAACCCAGCTAGCATTCAAAATGTCACATACGAATATTTCCCAGGCGTTGAATACCCAACAAATATTATAGACTCAACACAAACATTCTATTTAAACTCAGATGGATGTAATGTTGATCTCAATGCGTTTACTGATGATGTGAAATCTTCATTTAAAACAATTAATCGTGGAAAGAAAGTAGCTTCAAATAATAGAAGCCCGTCAATAAGTCCACTTATACAAAAGGACGCTACGAGAGTTATGACTTACAAAATAAATAATAATAATGAAATGAAACCAGAAGAACGCCAAAAGACGGGTAATGAAATTAATAATAGAGAACCAGACCCAAATGACGAAAATGCCGGTAATACCTCAGATTCTACATTAAATATTTGTGAAGATGGAAGTGATATCAATAAGCGCTTAAATATTAGTAATGGTCTTGATGACGTCTCATCTGAAGAAACATTTGAATTCATAGAGCTCTTTCATTACGATACTAATGATACCTCGATTTTATATGATGAATTCACTTTAAATTATAATTCTTATGAAACTACTTATACTACGCAGTCTGCAGAAGAAAAATCATCACATGATTACAAACCTGACATAGAATCAATACAAGCTTATATCGAGACATTTTTCAATTATAAATTACTGAATGAAACTGAAATGAAAAGTTTAGTTCAAGACTTTGGTAATAACGGTACGGACAGTGAACATAATTTTGAAGAAATTTATATGAGTTGCTATGAAAAAATACCAGTTACTGCAGCCGAATTAATTGGACGTGAATCTTTTATTTTAAATGAAACTGATTCAAATGTTTTAACTGATTATATTTATTTCGATGAATCAAATGATACGTATAATGATTACTTCTAAGGAATATAAAATAGAATCACTTAGAGCAACAATACCTTGTTTAAAGGTTAATAGATTAGTATTAAATAAATATTTATATTAGTTCCATCTTTTTTTATTTCGCAACTATCTTATATATTTATAAGTGAATATATTTTTCAAATTTTATACATACGTACCAATAAAATCACCATTATTGTATTTTATTATTCATAAAAGTGTGTTCCATACCTGAAATGAAAAAGAAAATGTTATTTAACCATTCACTGGTTAGTTCAGTATCTCAAAAATATAGTTAATATTACAATTGCAATTACAAGAAATAATAATTTCTAGATAAAATCGTTATCAGTTACTTATGAAATTTTCTGAAAAGCGAGAGAGATAAATCTATGAATAAAATCATCACGTTTCATTTCGTACAAAAACGGTAACGAAATATATGTTTTATGATATAAATAAAACGCGATTAAACATTGTAATGATTACTTCGATATGGGTCTTCGCGAAAAGGTGGCGTTAATTTTCATAGCTATTATAACAATTCAGGTAAGAGATTTTTATTTTATCCGTTTGTCCACCCCATACTTATTCTATACCACTACCACTTGATACCTACCGTTTTACTACACTTGCTTTAAACAAGAAATACCGTTTAGTTATATCGTAATTTATGTAATAATATAACGTTTAAAATACAAGTGACACAGTTTTCTCATTGGTATTTCAGATAGTGTGTTGTCTCTGCATGCCCAGATCAGTAAAAAACCCTACACTGAAGCAAAACCGTAATAATTTTAAACTTTTGAACAACTTAAAGAACACAAATGTAAAATGCAATACAACGCCGTTACCAAAAACTCAAATAGCCAAGAAACAAAAACTGAAATCTTTATATAGTCAAAAAAGTGTACCAAATGTAAATGTAGAAAATCGACCCATCAACAAAGTATACAATTTTCCTGAAATGGAATATCCCATAGTCAACAAACCAAGTGACGATGGATTTTATTATCAAAATTTTGGTGAAACTATTCGTCCTGTCATAAAACCAGATGCAAATTTATCGTGTGAATCAAATTTTTTAGAACTGTTAAGAAAACTTAAACAAGAAGCTAAACTAAAAAGAAAGTATGGAACGCAGAAAAAAAGTGAAGGTACAAAAACTGATGTAAATATTCTAAACCCATCCAAATCTACGGCTATAAGTAAACCAGAATCTCCATCAATATCTGATACATACCGATTTTGCGACATCGGAACTTTTCCACAGACTGAGTATCCAGTAAGTGCAATGGAAACATGGGCACCTACTTTTTGGAATCGATTACCTTATGAGGAAGAAGATCAGACAGTATTAACAAACCCCGACAGTAAACGTATAAATCAAAATACTATTATTTGTTCGAAGTCGTTAAAAAAAGATACTAAAGATATTTGTGATAAATTTTTCAAAGAGAAATCAGAAATAAAAACCAAAACATCATCAACGAATGTTGGAAAGTTTTCTGTAAATGATACGGTACCTCAAAAATCTTGTCAATTGGACAAAATAGAAAATATAAAAACTGAAGAGTACGGTGATGCTAATTTAAGTAACAATATAAAGTCAAACGATATAAATATGATATGCCCAGCAGATGAAACCAACACACAAAGTATAAATATTGAAATGAACACAAAAAACAGCAAAAGTCCATTACCATTACCTTATCAGGTAACAGGTCAAAATGCTTCTATGCTTTCGGAAAACAGTATAAATTGTGTGCTAAATGATACAATAAAATCATCTACATCAGTTTCAAATACATCTTATTGTGAAGAACCGGCAACAATTGACGACACACAAATTAATGAATCACCAGTATCTAATCTAAGTAAACCAATAATTACAATCTCAAATACGTCTGATGCTCCACCAACAACTACAAGCCCTAAAATATCTGATACTTCACCGAATTCACCAGTTCCCATTGGTTCTACAACTTTTGATACTCAGTATTCACCAGTACCCAATGGTCCTACCACATCTGATACAACGAGTCTACCAGCTACTGCTAGCCCTGCAGCGTCAAATACTCCAAGTACAACAGGATTTGCATGCCGAATAATGCCTGATACTCCGAATCCCGTTTCTGTGAGCCCTATAATGTCTAATACTCCAGTTGCACATACACGTACTAGCCCTACCAAATCTGATACTTCGAGTCCAACATTACCTCTTATTCCCACGTCTGATACTCCCCATCCGCCAGTATCCACTAGCCCTACAACCTCTGATACTTTAGGTCCAGTACCCGTTGCCCCATTAACGTCTGATACTCAAAGTCCACCAGCACCCAATGGCCCTACTGCATCAGATATTCTGAGTCTATCAGATCCTGCAAGTCGAACATCGTCTAATACTCCAAGTTTAGTACCCATTACCCAACAAATTTCCACTTTTCCAAGTCCACCAGTAAGTGATACTTCTTTAAAGTCTGCAGCCCGAAGTCCATCAGTACCCACTTGCCCTGAAACATATGTTACTCCAAGTCTTCCAGCACCTGTTACTACAATGTCTGTTACACCAAGCCAATCTCCATTTACAAGCCCTAGCCAAATCTTTTCCGATACCCCCAGCTCTACAAAACCCAGTAGCCCAACATCTGATTATAAAAATCCACCAGCAACTGTTAGCCCTGTACTTGTACCTTCACCCGTTGATGAAATACCTGCACCTGTACAGACATCTTTAACCACTGATAGTCTACCGACAGATGGACTAACTGTACCAGTACCAACACCTTTACCCACTGGTAGTCTACCTGCATCTCTACCTACTGACGGACTACCTGCACCTGTACCAACACCTTTACCTACTGAAAACCTACCAACGCCTTTACCAACTGATGGACAATGTGCGCCTTTACCCACTGATAGCCTACCGACTGACGTACTACCTGCATCTGTTCCAACACCTTTACCCAGTGATAATCTACCAACAGATGGACAACCTGCACCTGTACCGACACCTTTACCAACAGATAGTTTACTAACGTCTTTACCGACTGATACCTTACCAAAGCTTTTACCTACTGATGGCCTTCCTGCGCCTTTACCAAATGATAGTCTACCGACTGATGGATTACTTGCACCTTTACCCACTGGTAGTCTACCTGGACCTTTACCTACTGACGGACTACCTGCACCTGTACCGACACCTTTACCTACTGATACCCTACCAACGCCTTTACCAACTAATGGCCTACCTGCGCCTTTACCAACTGATAGTCTACCGACTGATGGATTACCTGCACCTCTACCTACTGACGGACTACCTGCACCTCTACCTACTGACGGATTACCTGCACCTGTACCGACATCTTTACCCACAGATAGTTTACTAACGCCATTACCTACTGATATCCTACCAAAGCCTTTACCTACTAATGGCCTTCCTGCGCCTTTACCAAATGATAGTCTACCGACTGATGGATTACCCGCACCTTTACCCACTGGTAGTCTACCTGCACCTCTACCTACTGACGGACTACCTGCACCTGTACCGACATCTTTACCCACAGATAGTTTACTAACGCCATTACCTACTGATATCCTACCAAAGCCTTTACCTACTAATGGCCTTCCTGCGCCTTTATCAAATGATAGTCTACCGACTGATGGATTACCTGCACCTTTACCCACTGGTAGTATACCTGCACCTCTACCTACTGACGGACTACCTGCACCTGTACCAACACCATTACCCACGGATAGTTTACTAACGCCTTTACCTACTGATGGCCTTCCTGCGCCTTTACCATATGATAGTCTACCGACTGATGGATTACCTGCACCTTTACCCACTGGTAGTCTACCTGCACCTCTACCTACTGACGGACTACCTGCACCTGTACCGACACCTTTACCTACTGATACCCTACCAACGCCTTTACCAACTAATGGCCTACCTGCGCCTTTACCAACTGATAGTCTACCGACTGATGGATTACCTGCACCTTTACCCACTGGTAGTCTACCTGCACCTCTACCTACTGACGGACTACCTGCACCTGTACCGACACCTTTACCTACTGATACCCTACCAACGCCTTTACCAACTAATGGCCTACCTGCGCCTTTACCAACTGATAGTCTACCGACTGATGGATTACCTGCACCTTTACCCACTGGTAGTCTACCTGCACCTCTACCTACTGACGGACTACCTGCACCTGTACCGACACCTTTACCCACAGATAGTTTAATAACGCCTTTACCTACTGATATCCTACCAAATCCTTTACCTACTGATGGCCTTCCTGCGCCTTTACCAAATGAAAGTCTACCGACTGATGGATTACCTGCACCTTTACCCACTGGTAGTCTACCTGCACCTCTACCTACTGACGGACTACCTGCACCTTTACCAAATGATAGTCTACTGACTGATGGATTACCTGCTCCTTTACCCACTGGTAGTCTACCTGGACCTTTACCTACTGACGGACTACCTGCGCCTTTACCAACTGATAGTCTACCGACTGATGGATTACCTGCACCTTTACCCACTGATAGTCTACCTGCACCTCTACCTACTGACGGACTACCTGCACCTGTATCGACACCCTCACCTACTGATACCCTACCAAAGCCTTTACCTACTGATGGCCTTCCTGCGCCTTTACCAAATGAAAGTCTACCGACTGATGGATTACCTGCACCTTTACCCACTGGTAGTCTACCTGCACCTGTACCTACTGACGGACTACCTGCACCGGTACCGACACCTTTACCTACTGATACCCTACCAACGCCTTTACCAACTGATGGCCTACCTGCGCCTTTACCGACTGATGGATTACCCGCACCTTTACCCACTGGTAGTCTACCTGCACCTCTACCTACTGACGGACAACCTGCACCTTTACCAAATGATAGTCTACTGACTGATGGATTACCTGCTCCTTTACCCACTGGTAGTCTACCTGGACCTTTACCTACTGACGGACTACCTGCACCTGTACCGACACCTTTACCTACTGATACCCTACCAACGCCTTTACCAACTAATGGCCTACCTGTGCCTTTACCGACTGATGGATTAGCCGCACCTTTACCCACTGGTAGTCTACCTGCACCTCTACCTACTGACGGACTACCTGCACCTTTACCAAATGATAGTCTACTGACTGATGGATTACCTGCTCCTTTACCCACTGGTAGTCTACCTGGACCTCTACCTACTGACGGACTACCTGCATCTCTACCGACACCTTTACCTACTGATACCCTACCAACGCCTTTACCAACTAATGGCCTACCTGCGCCTTTACCAACTGATAGTCTACCGACTGATGGATTACCTGCACCTTTACCCACTGGTAGTCTACCTGCACCTCTACCTACTGACGGACTACCTGCACCTTTACCAAATGATAGTCTACTGACTGATGGATTACCTGCTCCTTTACCCACTGGTAGTCTACCTGGACCTCTACCTACTGACGGACTACCTGCATCTCTACCGACACCTTTACCTACTGATACCCTACCAACGCCTTTACCAACTAATGGCCTACCTGCGCCTTTACCAACTGATAGTCTACCGACTGATGGATTACCTGCACCTTTACCCACTGGTAGTCTACCTGCACCTCTACCTACTGACGGACTACCTGCACCTTTACCAAATGATAGTCTACTGACTGATGGATTACCTGCTCCTTTACCCACTGGTAGTCTACCTGGACCTCTACCTACTGACGGACTACCTGCATCTCTACCGACACCTTTACCTACTGATACCCTACCAACGCCTTTACCAACTAATGGCCTACCTGCGCCTTTACCAACTGATAGTCTACCGACTGATGGATTACCTGCACCTTTACCCACTGGTAGTCTACCTGCACCTCTACCTACTGACGGACTACCTGCACCTTTACCAAATGATAGTCTACTGACTGATGGATTACCTGCTCCTTTACCCACTGGTAGTCTACCTGGACCTCTACCTACTGACGGACTACCTGCATCTCTACCGACACCTTTACCTACTGATACCCTACCAACGCCTTTACCAACTAATGGCCTACCTGCGCCTTTACCAACTGATAGTCTACCGACTGATGGATTACCTGCACCTTTACCCACTGGTAGTCTACCTGCACCTCTACCTACTGACGGACTACCTGCACCTTTACCAAATGATAGTCTACTGACTGATGGATTACCTGCTCCTTTACCCACTGGTAGTCTACCTGGACCTTTACCTACTGACGGACTACCTGCACCTGTACCGACACCTTTACCTACTGATACCCTACTAACGCCTTTACCAACTGATGGCCTACCTGCGCCTTTACCAACTGATAGTCTACCGACTGATGGATTACCTGCACCTTTACCAACTGATAGTCTACCGACTGATGGATTACCTGCACCTTTACCCACTGATAGTCTACCTGCACCTCTACCTACTGACGGACTACCTGCACCTGTATCGACACCTTCACCTACTGATACCCTACCAAAGCCTTTACCTACTGATGGCCTTCCTGCACCTTTACCAAATGATAGTCTACTGACTGATGGATTACCTGCTCCTTTACCCACTGGTAGTCTACCTGGACCTTTACCTACTGACGGACTACCTGCACCTGTACCGACACCTTTACCTACTGATACCCTACTAACGCCTTTACCAACTGATGGCCTACCTGCACCTTTACCCACTGATAGTCTACCTGCACCTCTACCTACTGACGGACTACCTGCACCTGTATCGACACCTTCACCTACTGATACCCTACCAAAGCCTTTACCTACTGATGGCCTTCCTGCGCCTTTACCAAATGAAAGTCTACCGACTGATGGATTACCTGCACCTTTACCCACTGGTAGTCTACCTGCACCTGTACCTACTGACGGACTACCTGCACTGGTACCGACACCTTTACCTACTGATACCCTACCAACGCCTTTACCAACTGATGGCCTACCTGCGCCTTTACCGACTGATGGATTACCCGCACCTTTACCCACTGGTAGTCTACCTGCACCTCTACCTACTGACGGACTACCTGTACCTTTACCAAATGATAGTCTACTGACTGATGGATTACCTGCTCCTTTACCCACTGGTAGTCTACCTGGACCTTTACCTACTGACGGACTACCTGCACCGGTACCGACACCTTTACCTACTGATACCCTACCAACGCCTTTACCAACTGATGACCTACCTTCGCCTTTACCAACTGATAGTCTACCGACTGATGGATTTCCTGCACCTTTACCCACTGATAGTCTACCTGCACCTCTACCTACTGACGGACTACCTGCACCTGTATCGACACCTTCACCTACTGATACCCTACCAACGCCTTTACCAACTGATGGCCTACCTGCGCCTTTACTAACTGATAGTCTACCGACTGATGGATTTCCTGCACCTTTACCCACTGATAGTCTACCTGCACCTCTACCTACTGACGGACTACCTGCACCTGTATCGACACCTTCACCTACTGATACCCTACCAAAGCCTTTACCTACTGATGGCCTTCCTGCGCCTTTACCAAATGAAAGTCTACCGACTGATGGATTACCTGCACCTTTACCCACTGGAAGTCTACCTGCACCTGTACCTACTGACGGACTACCTGCACCGGTACCGACACCTTTACCTACTGATACCCTACCAACGCCTTTACCAACTGATGGCCTACCTGCGCCTTTACCGACTGATGGATTACCCGCACCTTTACCCACTGGTAGTCTACCTGCACCTCTACCTACTGACGGACTACCTGCACCTTTACCAAATGATAGTCTACTGACTGATGGATTACCTGCTCCTTTACCCACTGGTAGTCTACCTGGACCTCTACCTACTGACGGACTACCTGCACCTGTACCGACACCTTTACCTACTGATACCATACCAATGCCTTTACCAACTAATGGCCTACCTGCTCCTTTACCCACTGGTAGTCTACCTGCACCTCTACCTACTGGCGGACTACCTGCACCTCTATCTACTGACGGACTACCTGCACCTGTACCGACACCTTTACCTACTGATACCCTACCAACGCCTTTTCCAACTGATGACCTACCTGCGCCTTTACCAACTGATAGTCTACCGACTGATGGATTTCCTGCACCTTTACCCACTGATAGTCTACCTGCACCTCTACCTACTGACGGACTACCTGCACCTCTACCTACTGACGGACTACCTGCACCTGTATCGACACCTTCACCTACTGATACCCTACCAACGCCTTTACCAACTGATGGCCTACCTGCGCCTTTACTAACTGATAGTCTACCGACTGATGGATTACCTGCACTTTTACCCACTGGTAGTCTACCTGCACCTCTACCTACTGACGGACTACCTGCACCTTTACCAAATGATAGTCTACTGACTGATGGATTACCTGCTCCTTTACCCACTGGTAGTCTACCTGGACCTTTACCTACTGACGGACTACCTGCACCTGTACCGATACCTTTACCTACTGATGGCCTACCTGTGCCTTTACCAAATGATAGTCTACTGGCTGATGGATTACCTGCTCCTTTACCCACTAGTAGTCTACCTGCACCTCTACCTACTGACGGACTACCTGCATCTGTACCGACACCTTTACCTACTGATGGCCTACCTGCGCCTTTACCAACTGATAGTCTACCGACTGATGAATTACCTGCAACTTTACCCACTGGTAGTCTACCTGCACCTCTACCTTCTGACGGACTACCTGCACCTGTACCGACACCTTTACCTACTGATACCCTACCAAAGCCTTTACCTACTGATGGCCTTCCTGCGCCTTTACCAAATCAAAGTCTACCGACTGATGGATTACCTGCTCCTTTACCCACTGGTAGTCTACCTGGACCTTTACCTACTGACGGACTACCTGCACCTGTACCAACACCTTTACCTACTGATACCCTACCAACGCCTTTACCAACTGATGGTATACCTGCGCCTTTACCAACTGATAGTCTATCGACTGATGGATTACCTGCACCTTTACCCACTGGTAGTCTACCTGCACCTCTACCTAATGACGGACTACCTGCACCTGTACCGACACCTTTACCTACTGATAACCTACCAACGCCTTTACCAAATGATGGCCTACCTGCACCTTTACCAACTGATAGTCTACCGACTGATGGATTACCTGCACCTTTACCAACTGATAGTCTACCGACTGATGGATTACCTGCACCTTTACCCACTGGTAGTCTACCTGCACCTCTACCTACTGACGGACTACCTGCACCTGTACCGACACCTTTAGCTACTGATACCCTAGCAATGCCTTTACCAACTGATGGTATACCTGCGCCTTTACCAACTGATAGTCTATCGACTGATGGATTACTTGCACCTTTACCCACTGGTAGTCTACCTGCACCTCTACCTACTGACGGACTACCTGCACCTGTACCGACACCTTTACCTACTGATAACCTACCAACGCCTTTACCAACTGATGGCCTACCTTTGCCTTTACCAACTGATAGTCTACCGACTGATGGACTACTTGCGCCTTTACCCACTGATAGCCTTCTGCCTGATGAACTACCTGCACCTGTACAGACACCTTTATCCACTGATAGTCTACCCACTGACAGACTTCCTGCACTTGTATCGACACCTTTACCTACTGATAGCTTACCATCGACTGTACCAACTGATGGGTTACCTGCGCCTTTACCCACTGATAGTCTACCGACTGACCGACCATTTGCACCAGCACCGACACTTTTACCTACTGAGAGTCTACAAACGCCTTTACCCACTGATGGATTACCTCTACTTCCTGGGCCCACTGAGCCTTATATCCCGGGGGCACTAACAGATAGTATTTTTGTACCTCCTGAACCCACAGAGCCTGATATTCTAAGTGCACCCAAGGATAGTATCCCTGCCACATCTGGACCCGCAATGCCGATTATTCCGAGTTCACCGACAGATACTCTCCCTATACCTCCTGGCCCCGCAGAGCCTAATACTCCAAAAGCACCCACGGATATTCTCCCTTAACCTCTTGGGCCCGCAGAACCTAAAAATCCAAAAGCATCTACGGATAGTCTGCCTGATCCATCGGGAACCCCAGATCCTAATACTCCAAGTACGTAGAAAGCAATGGTTGACCGTAGTACGTTGTACTAATCAACAAAAGACGGTAGAATCCAGTGACGTTTTATGAAATGGAGTATATATACATTTTTATTTAAATCATTTAGCTCAATAAATATTAATTGCATTTTAAGTAAGTACAGTTATACCCAACTAATATGGCTTATCGATGTACCTGCGCAGAAGATACATTTTCAAAGCGCAGGAGACTATTGGTCGGCAGCTGCCGCCCTGTTAGCGCGCGCCGTGCGGAGGAGCGTGACTTGCGAGTGAGACGGAACTAACAGCTGCAGTGTATTATGAACCTTATATGTAGTAGTGATCTAAGGTTGATTGTAAGTTTTAAGAATTCTTTCGTTAATCTTCGGGGCCATACTTTCTTTTCTGTGCGAACGAAGATTCACGACGCGCCATATCAGTTGGATACTACTGTACCTAATTAGAATTTACTTAGTTCTTAGTGTTCGTTCAGTAAGTTATTTAATGTTTATTTTTGTTTTTTGTATGTGTGATCGAGGAGTAAATTCGATTTATAATTTATGAGTATTTTATTTATAGTTACATGATAGTAACTTGACGACCCTTTCTTGAAGCGTTATGTAATGAATTATAGTATACAAGAAAGTTGTCATAACATTAAATACCTGTTTGATAGGAAGAGCGCTGAAGGTAGAAACGGTGAAAGCTGAGGTCACATGAGGACAGATGAGCTGTTCTAACAATATTTGCATAAGTATTATTTAAACTTGAAATGTTCATGTTAGTTTCTCGATTATGTTCGTAATTTTGCATTATATTTTGCTTTATTTGATCACAATATAAGTTTGAGTCACTGAATATTGTTTGTTTGGTATAACCAGGTTTTATGCCACAAATTATTTTATCACTTCATATCAGTAAAGTACTATCACAAAGCTTGATTGATGATGTTACATAACTTAGTATTATTACAATAATGACGTAGATAACTAAAATCAGAATCTGGTTGACGCACGATCTTATAAACGTCGCGTCACTACATCACATTAGCGACGGGCAAAAAGATAATAGCTTCTATTTTATGTTGCTTTACGCGTTCTGTTTAATTTAAACCGAATGATTAATACGATCTAAATGAGTAGGTTCGTCAAAGGTAGCTTGTGAGATGAGAAATTCTTATTTCGTTAATCGGCTTAAATAAAATTCGAGAAATAACAAGTAACTGAATCAATAAAGTGTCGTCGACAGTAGATAGTCCAGTTATATTGAAAACAGTATCCTCTTACGTACTTATACAGGATTACGTTTATCAGAGGCTAACACAGCAATGTAGGGTTTCACTTAGCAAGTTAAGTACAAAGTTCTAAAGTCACATTCAACTATTTACAATAACATTTAAAAAATCATGTACATAAAAGCCAACTCTATGGATCTGCGATTATTCAATTCAAATCTTAGATTATAATTTGAGAAACGAGTTGGAACGAAGCCGAAAACATTAAAATTGAGAGTCATTGTAGAGACAATAATTCAGCGTGCCTGATAGACAGCAGATATTACATACTAGCACTGGAAATTGAATACAACTTGGCACTAGTTTACTATTCCTAGCTCTCCTATTAAAAGTTCTTAACAATATGTAGTCAACCAAGTGTAGAGAAGCAAAAACTTAAAAGTAATGTCATACATAAGGGTAGTGCACTTACAACTTTAAACAGTTCTGGTTGAATGATTCATATGTAGTATATTTATAATACTGAGCTGACAACTGTTTATAGAAAACTCAATAGTACTTTTGCATTTGCGCAGAACAAGCATTTCATTCAATCATCGAGATCATTTAAATGTCGCCGCAGAGAAAAACGTCGTCACAACAAGGGAACCGGTTGAGCTGACAGCGTGCAATAGAGACGCGACCTTGCGTGGATTACATCATATCGGCAGTGGGCAGGCGCGGGCGCCGGCGACTCGGCTGCCGCTCGCTCGCGGGTGCGCCCGCGCAACCCATCGTGTTCACTCGTGCTTCGATACACACCACCGCTCTCACAGTAACAAATGTATAACCAGCTAGATAGTTTAATACCGGTAGGCCATTAAATGAGATAAATGAGGACAAAAAATCATTATTGACTGATCCTAACAGAGTATAATTGAACACATTATATTGATTTAAATCGGGAAAAATGAATACAACACACTAACCCAAAACGCCCACAGTGTTAACCAATTACGTTCATAAAAACCTTATCTGTATCCCACTAAACTTTAATGACTCCAAATAGCTAAGCTCATAAATCTCAATATATGTAGTATCTAAATATAATCTCAATTGGTAGAGGCAGTAGTTTCTCACACACGTACAATGTACACGGAAGAATGACATGACATCCCGTCTCGCTCCGCTGGTACCCCTGTCCTTCCTTTGTATAATAGGTAAATTGCCATTGATTGTTCTTTGTACGATTAATTGTTCTGATGGAATTAACAAGCTACATGAAACATAAAATTTTGATGGACTATTTATTCGTCCGTTGAGTGTTTTTAATACCAAAGTGACCCCAATAGAAGAAAGGTTAAATGTACCATCGAGACAAAAATATTAATCTCAGTTGGCTAGACTATGTAGACATTTTATTTGCTCGAAAGGACTTATTTCTGGGAAAATAGCCATGGCAGAGTCCTTGCGTCCTTACAGTGTGTGGGCTTTATTTTATAAGTACCTAAGTAACATTAATAAAAATTGTGACACATCTTTATTGGAATAATCCTCCTTGGATATCAGTCGCGTTCTTAGATAAAGTCATATTACTTTGGTTCGTCATATTTATTACTGCTTTTGAACAAACACTCGATCCTACACATTATTTCGACACTAAAGTACGTGTGTATTTACAAATACATATTAAACCTTGTACGATTAAGAGTCCACAAAAACTTATAATGGCTGGATATTCCCAGATGTCACCCTTAAAACCATAATATCATTGCTTAAAACCCTTATTTAGATTCGTTGTAAGGATTCAGCTCGAAATACCTTAAAAACATCGTATAAAATATCAACTTTGCTAGATCAAAAATGTATAGGTATGATTTATTTTCCGCAATTTTAAAGTGTGTAGATTAGTAAAAAAATACATACCAGAACATCTGATACTGTGCTTTAAGAGTTGGAAAGTTTCTTCCAATTAAGAATAAATGATTATGAACAAAATATTTGAACGTTGAAACCCCTCAATTAAATATAAATATTGTCGGATCACTCGGATTAATTTCAATAATTTATTAACTTGCGTTGTGAAAGTATCTGTAAAAATCGATAACTTTATCCGATGTATTAATCCCGCACGACACATTCAATGTAGAATTGTATCCAATAATTATTGTGCAAGACTAATCGATTTACCTAGCGTTAGTCCTGAAAATGTCTTGAAACCAAATTACCGGTAGTTACGTACACAAGTTAATTTAACAAGTTAGTTTTATTGGTAGTTAATAATATCAATGACTTTGATGCTATAACGACCTCTTGGCACGCTATAATAATTTTACCGTTCCAAAAATCATTTAGTAATTTATTTTCTCCTTTATGTTAAATATGCGGACTATTAGTACGGCAAGTTATATTTTGGATTAGCATATTCTTATCTAATGGTTTATTGACCGGCCTGTGTTCGTATTCTGTAGTTATATTTTTGTTTAAAAATTAACAAGGAGGCAGTATTGGTGCGTACTGTGGGTGCGTAACATTGAAATAATTTGGTACGAGTCAAAATTACATCGATTACCCCTGGAGCAGCGGTTAAAAAATCACATTTGATTTCTCTTAGTATAAAAACCCAACCGGGCTATATGTGAGGCTCCAGGTGTGGGAACTACTATAAGAATACCTCTTATAATAAATCTAAATAGCCATCCCGAGTTCAAATACCGAAGTGTCAGAGATTATTATAGATTTGTTCTTCTATGATAGGCTTGTCTCACCATGGTAATTGATGATGTTGCCGATGGTGATAAGTAATAAACGCCTACAAGCCTTTGCCTGAACACAACGGTAGCTATTTGGATTTTCAACAAGACTATGACTAGGTATGTTTAGGTACTATGCGAAGGAACGCTTTCATGTAAAAGAAGCGAATAAAATTGGATGGTTTAACAAGTGCGGTAGTATTTATTAGCGCGTAGGGAAGTAATACGCTTATAAATAGCCTCAAGTTATTAATGCATATAAGTTATTAGGTTAACTGGCGAATAGCCCTCAGCTTTATATTGGGATACAAGTGTTTACCCGACCAAACAGTGTTCTGGTAAAGTAATCGGGTAAACACTTCCTTATTAATTGAGTTTTCTTCTGTCATAAACATTAAACACCGTTTAATAATTAACTTATTATCAGAGTTCTTACTGGGGACCTACCACGACTCTTATTGCGATTCGAATATAATCGATTTTGTGTCAAAAGACGTTAGATTGTATGGAAAAAGTGACTTTTGATAAAAGAACAATTAAGTTTGGGTAAAGTTGAATAGTTTTAAAAGTTGATGATGCCGGTTCTCTGAATTGATATTCGACATGCATTTCATAAAATTGTGACAAAATATCAATCCATAAGGGCATAAAAAATAACGTGGCCATCTTATTTTAACTAGGTAGTAGTCCTGAAAAACTTGATTTTTCTTTTCGTATTTTATTAAAAGGAATACTTAATACTGATTATAATATTTACCTTTAACATTTTGGTGAACCTAATTTTGATTATCACTAAATTAATGAAGACAAAACAGTATTTGTAATTTCAGCTCGATATTCTCAATACGAACCCAAATACTAACATAATGTAATAATAGCACGGAGAGTTCCGTACAATTAAAGTTAAAGCAATTTAATTAAGTATTTCTTAGCTCAATTTTACAGTGCAATGCGAATTCCACAAACTAAAAACAAAAAAAAAAGCCTTGCTGAGTTTCTTGCCGGAGTCTTCTCAGTTTAAGTGTATTTCGAACCGGTGGTAAATTCAACTATAAAAACGTAACAACAACGTTCATAAGTGCCTTAGAACCTAAACTGAATAAATGACTTTTTGTATAGGCCCAATAAAATGCAGAGTACTTTGTAGTACCCGCCTGACTGGCAAAAGTTAAAAATCTATCGCCATCTACCGAGTGTTTCAACAGCTGCACTTGATTTTCTTATACCTAGGCTTTACGTAGTTACCACCTTCGGTCACATCGTCACTTAACATAGAGACATTAGAGTTAAATAGTAAAAAATACAAGCAGAAAACAAAGGTACAAAGTGGTGGTCCCTGACATGGTACTTGCTAGGGCATGAATATCGGAATCTCGGAATCTCGTAATATCGGAATCTCGGACCTTTTTTTCCGATATTACAATATCGGAATTGAGTGATCCAATATCGTAATATCGGAATCAGATATTTTTATCTATGCTATACGCTTGCAATACCAGGAGTATCATTCGCGCGTTGCCGACCCTAAAGAAATCTCTTCACACCCTTTTTGAAGTACCCCATGCTGTAGTTCATTGGGAAAACCACGGCGGGGAGCTTATTCCACAATCTGAGCGTCCGCGGAAGAAAACTCCTTTGAGCCCGCACAGTTCGAAACAATTCTGGTTTCAATGTGTGAGGATGGACTCCTCGTCGATGGCGAGAGTTGCGATGGTGGAAGGTGGCTGTGGACATCAAGTCGAACAATTCTTTAGAACACTCTCCGTTGTACAAGCGGTAGAACACACATAAGGAGGCAAAGTCTCTCCTCAGACTGAGGGGTTCTAAGCCGCTTGTGAGCTCGGGATCGTCAACAATGTTGATGGCACGTCGCTGAACCAAGTCTAAAGGCCCAAGCTAGTATCCAGGTGCTCCCGCCCATAGATGACAGCAGTACTCCATATGAGGCCGGACTTGCGACTTGTAAAGTTGCAGCCTTTGCCCGATGTGAAGTACTGCCTCGCTCTGTTGAGCACTCCGAGCTTTTTGAATGCCAGCTTAACCTTGTCTTCCAAGTGGCTTCGGAACAAAACGTCGATAGAAATGTCGACGCCAAGGATCCCGATGCTTTTACTGATGTTCAAGAAAGTGTTCTGGAATTGTGGACCATTCTTAGCGGTGAACGCGCAGGCTTGAGTCTTGGTGGGGTTGAAATGGACAAGGTTTAGTCGAGCCCAATCGGAGACACAAGTTAGTGTACTGCGTGTAATGAGCGTCCCCTGTACGCTGCATGCGTCCGCATAGCAATGAATGCCGTTAATAGACAGCATATCATTGATATGCAGAACAGAACAGTGTTGGGAACAGCACAGAGCCTTGCGGGACGCCGGCATTAACGCCCATGCTATCGGAGCAGCTACCGTCGACGATGGCTTTTATGCATCTGCTGGACAGAAAGCTGGCGACCCATTTACATAATCCCTCGGGAAGCCCGTATGCTGGCAACTTCGTGAGAAGACCCCTGTGCCAGACCCAATCAAATGCCGTCACCACATCTAGGCACACTGCCAATGCCTCACCTTGACTCTCGATGATGACACTTCTCTTCTTAACCAAACTAAAGAAGATATGGAGGACCTCTCGGCTCATTAAGAAACCACTAGTCTCCAATTGGGACTTGCAATCAACAGAGATAAGATGAAAATTTTAATAATAGACCGGGCGTAACTTAATAGATTGAACGTACTGAGAAAAATCTACATCTACCTTGGCTCTACTAATTCCAACACAGGATACTGTGAAGATGAGATCAGACAGAAGACGATGTGCAATAACAAGATCAGCAGTAGGACGATTTGGAAAGACAGAAGTATAACTAGGAAAACAAAGATTCGACTTATGAGATGCCTAGTCTTTCCGATCTTTCTCTAAAGAGCTGAAACTTGGTCCTTAAGCCTACAAGATAGCCGGAAAATTGACGCACTGGAGATGTGTTGCAGAAGACGCTTCCCGAAAATGCCGTTGACAGCCTTTCGCACCAATAAGGCGATCCTGAAGGAGAATTGAATAACAGATAGGCTTTCGTCGACTGTGCAGCTTCAAATTCTCAAGTTTTTCGGTTACATATGCAGAAACGAACACTCGATAAAGAGACTTGTTGTCCAGAGTGGGAGGGTGTACTCGCAAAGCTACGATCCGCAAAAAATGGAAAAGCATTGCGAAAGCTGTAACCCTAGTCAAGGAGAACATTGGCGTTGAAGACCCACCATATACACTATCTATTGCAATCACGACGCCTCTGACAAGAGTGCTTGACTGAGCAGAAGATGTTTTCAATCCAAATTTATAACGAACTAGTTAACCCCCGAGGTTTCACCCGCGTTCCAGGGATTAAAAGCCTATAATACTCGGGGATAACGTAGCTTCCTATAAGTCAAAAAAAAAAACAAATCAGACCGGTAGTTCCAAAGATTAGCCAGTTTAACCAAACAAAAAAACTCTTCCACTTTATAATATTAGTATAGATAGATAATTAGTGCATTTTATAAGGAATATGTGCAATTTATAATAAAAATGTCGAATTCCGATATTAATATCGGAATTCCGATATTGAGATCCAATATCGGAAATCAATATCGGAATTGAAAAATCTTCCGATATTACATGCCCTAGTACTTGCGTTACGGCGCCAATTTCGACCGCGTAACAACAAAACTACAATTACCAATTTATTCAATTCTCCCACACACAGTTCGTTACAATGGTATTAGTATCAGGTACTGCTCGTATAATGTATGTTATGTTGAATTGTTTTTTACTCTTACATACACAAATATTCTCATAGTTAACACCTGGTGAAAAATTTCTTTTTTTTTGTTCATTACTTCTTCAAGTTTTTTGATTTATAATCGCCAGTATTCAACAATTACAATAAGTATTATCTACCAGTCGGGTCATAATTTCATTCTTCTACGGTCACAATATTCGTGGTATCATATTTCAGGCTCTCATAAATATTACAATATTTTGTAGATATTGTACCTTTCGTTTGTTATTTCGGCAACATATGACAACTGTTGCTTCTAACAACTAGAGGGAGACGTACAACCGCCAAGAATACATTAAGTAACGTGTAAAAAAAGTGTATAAAATACAGAAGATTTTTTTACTTTAGTTTTTACTTACTTTAGAAATCATTTACCGTTCTTTTCATCTTGTTATTAACTATACGTAAATTAATCCCTATATTGTTAACGGGCATGCATAATTCCCACTTCTCATTATCAAACATTTGCATTGACGTCATTGCGAGTGAAGGTAATGTACAACAAGCTCAAGCAGTGTACTTATCTGTTTTTAGTTAATTAATTAATTTATGATATAAATGTATTAACTATAACTTTAAATTATGCAATTTAGAGATCCGCCTAAAATCGCACTTTTAACGGAGTTATTATGACAACACAGATGACGTACAAAATATCTGACTTTTTGGCCGGGAACTTGCAGAGTGACATGGCGTTTTCATTTTTATTTTCATAAATTCGTGTATTTTGAGTTTTATTGCATATTATCGGTGGTATTTTATCCAATAAAGATCAATCCATGTGCACCAGTGAAATGAAATGAAATAAATATACACTGACAGCCGCTGAAATGTTGCACGTCACGCTTGCAAATAAATTATGCACCATATGGGATGGGCGTCGTGTTAATAAGATTGTTATAAAAAAACGGACCTTTCGCTATAGGAAATCACTCCCAAAAGAGAGCGTCTATCGGCATCGTTTACGAAGAGTTCAGCAAATAAATCTTCATTAGTGCCCGTATCGACCACGCGACCCCTGACCAGCCCTTTATGCTCTCACGAATTTATCGGCAGTTTCTTTCATTGCCCATAACTAGGGCAGTATTATACGCCTTGCGCCGTGTGGGCTATCAAATGGTACACCGCGGTAATAAACTTAAGTAGACTTATGAAAAAGTGTTCGTATATTTGATGATGGATGTGAATAGTGTAGTTGAGATTTGATTTGTACTTAACTAGCTCCCATTCCGGTTTTTTATGTTTTCCTGGCTCACTATTGTTTTAAACCATTGTATGTATAGTAATGATGTTCCCAGTGTTTAGCTCATACCTACGATGAATTCATACAAAATTTTGGATTTATAATAGGTACTAGCTTTCCCCCGCGGTTTCACCCGCGTTCCTAGGATAAAAAGTAGTTGAGGCGTGAAGGCGTAACAAACAAACAAACCCATTTTCGCATTTATAATATTAGTTAGGATATAGAAGGATAGGTACTAATTAATTAATCATACATTGTTTGAGCATGTAGAAGGATTGCCGAGGTAAACAGGAAAAAATAATTATTTCGATACCTATACCACAGACTTAATAATACGTAGTAATAAAGGCAATTCGACGCAATGACATTCGTCACGTACGAGCACGTAGTTTTCATAAAATAAATATATTTTATTGGAGCAAAATTACTTAACGCAGTGTCTTTGCATACAAATTATGTGAGAACAGCATATTATTAGCAGTATATTTGTATTCGATTAGCGAACCTTCTATTGTAATAAGGGGGAATAAGTTAAAAAAAAAATTCTTTCCAACCGATAGAATGGACCTTCAAGAAAATAGTGAACATTTGGAAAATTTTGAGATTTATGTTCTTCGAGGTCTATGGTTCTTTCTTCCTCAAACGTGCGTTTAGTAACTTCACCACAAAAAAGATATATAATAGTACTACGACTTTCGCTTCAATTAAGTATGGCAATAAAAACACTGAGTTCATGTCTTGAAGGGATTTGATTTTGAAGTCATTTCTCTTTCACGGATAATCTACAAGTTTCTATGACCAAATGCAGGTACAACAACAAAGGCACCTTACCTAAATGTTAAGAGCACACACACTTTCGCGTTTCGCAATAGGCTCCTACAAAGTAACCTATTTTACATAGCATTTCGCATCGCTCTGTTCGTTCAAATGTAACAGTACTATTTCACAAGATACTTAAGTGATATTTAAAGCGACTGGATTCAATCAGCTGAATGTCAAAAATCGTGATGACTATTTCGTAACATTCATAACCTTGTAGACACTATACATAAAGATGGATTAACTCTGGTTTAATTGGAAATCAATTGTTACTTTGTTGTGTAGATGTTAAAAAGAGTTACAATTGATTCAACTTCGCTTCTGCCCTGATTGTATTTTTTTCAGGAGTGGGTATTATGAGAAGCTTCTTGGGTAACAAAAACTTATTCTATAATCTTAAGACAGGTAAAAATATCTTAATTAATGACTTGCTATTAATGCTTTACTTCTATCTATATTTTTTTTGTGAAACGTTTCAAGTTTAATTAAGTGCCTTCTTAGGCGTTTCAACTTTTTCTTCAAATACAAAAATTTTGCTTACAAAAATAATTTTACAGTTTTCCGACGCTTATTATAAGTGTCCTTAAAGGTTAAAATTTTTATGTAAATGTTCTTTTATTTCAAACTAACTCTCCGCTCGGTGGTTTCACCCGCGGTCCCATATTGTTTGTGATTATATTTTGAAAAACCTTTCATTAGTGTGTGAACTTATGTTCTTTTAAGTTTATAGTCGCTCTGTTTGATATGGTTATGATTATTTATATAAGGGGAAGCTTGAAAGTAGCGCCAGTGACTGAAAAGTTGAGAGGGAACCGTTTAGCGTGGTATGGACATGTTATGTGGAGAAATGAAAGCCACGTCACTAAAAGAGTTATGAATATGACAGTGGATGGATATACGGGAAGAGGAAGACCGAAGAAGAGATGGATGGATTGTGTGTAAGATGATATGGGTAAGAAAGGAGTGGATGCTGGTATGACGGATAGAAGAGACGATGGAAGAAGCGTACATATTGCGCCGACCCCAAATGATTGGGAACAGGGCAGGCAGATGATGAGTCGCTCGGTTTGAGCTGTGTATGTTTGTCTGTCGTACAATCAGTTTCTACTTTATACACCTATATACATAGATAAAACTTCTGCCAACAGTAAATACATCCATAAAACCAAAATAATCGAAAATCCCACGAGACAAACCATTAAAAGTACACACTAAACCCACCATACAGTAAACAGTTAGCTCGCTTCTGCTTCTGAAGATGGCACCCCACGCCTTTGACCTTACTGAACTCTAGAGTCCTCAAACGATAAGGAATGATGCAAAGCGAGAGGTACGAAGGCGGGTAATGGGCGTGGGCCCTCGAGGCCGCTTGCACAACTTTAATCACACTGCATGAGAATAAGCGCATTCATATGCCAACCAGTTCGCCGAATTATTAAAAACATTATTACTTCCTCTTTATAGGTCAATTGATTTTGGATGATATTATGTCTGTAGACAAGGTTAAATCCTACTTGCATATCTAATATAATTCTGAACCTAAAGAACATAACAAATCCACAATGTTAAATGTACTCACGATTATTTTATTAATTAAATAACTCTTCCAAAATATTTTGTCGGTAATTACCTGAAACAAAGTAAATTAATTATTTTGATTAACCTTATTGAAAAAAGTATTATAATAACTTATACAAATGCAACGTGGCATGACTTCAAAATATAGATCTTAAACTGTGGTTATTTCCACGTTAAGAAAACCCAAACCAGCAGCTCTGAACGTCTCAGTCTTAACCTGATCCTAGGCCAGTAGACAAGGTTTATCGACAATCGTCATCGTTGGTAAACGATCAACCTTTGTATGGGATAGACATTTCAAATTGAAATATCACGTGATTTTTAACAATCTCTCATGTCAATCCCATACAAAGATTGATTACTAACGATCACGATTGTCAACAACCATCTTGTCTAGGGGGGCTGGCCATCACGCACTTTGCAATACATTTTACTTGATACATACATTAATTTACAAATATAGGTAAGCTTAAAACAATAAGTTATTAATTAATCATAATGAATAATAGTTCATTAAGCTAGCATGTTGGTTAATGAATAGCGCCTGTCTGTCGAACATACTTTATTCTGTTGCATTCACGAGGTAAACATTACACTGTCTCAGTTTACATTTTGCAACGCTCTTTAGGTCAAAGCATGTATGATGTGAGCATTGTTTATCTTCCAAACAGGTTGAGTAGGCGCAGGCAGTACCTTACCATATATGGAGCGTAAGCAAATGTAGTTAGAACGGGATATCATTACCTATTATAGTGACAACTAGAAGTGGACCATGCGATCTTGGGCATACAAACGGATGTATGTCTTATTGGTACGAGAGCTACCAACGTTTTCGAGAAAGAACTTTAGCATGGCTGATTTTTTTATATTTCCTTGCTCATAGAAGCCTGATTGAGATGCACCAACTCTGACAGCCGGAAGTGGTTGCGTTACCTTCTGCGCATCCTGTTTGTGCTGGTGAAAATTTCGGAGTTTGAAACATTTTAACATTTTTTAAATTTTTTTCATCTCTTTCTCCGTCCTCTTAGCAAATAATTTTTTTATTGGATGAGCGTTATGTGATTACTACTACGTGAGAGATGCTATTTTAGTTGTGAAAAAAAAAACAAAAAGTAGAAATCTTAATATGATAAAGTTATGCTAGAACGTAAAATTATTTTGCTAGGTGGAAATCTGGTTGCATAAGAGTATACACACCAATAATGTTGATTCTCGCGAGGCACGCGCATCCTATAATAACAATTCTTTTCGCTGTTATAATTTAACCGCGATCCAAAGATTAAGATCGGCTTAAGAATATATTGTGGTACTCGAATATCTGTTTAGATTACGTTCGACCAAGAAGTATGAGGATTCCATTACTGGCTAAAAATAGACAACAAACTGCTTTGTCAGAGAAAGTCATGACAATTAACGAATGCCTACACGTCTATAAGAATTGGCTTATATAATATATCAGTTTATATTAAGATTTATTACATATTCAGATTCTTCATTATCAAGCTCTTAAAAGCCCAAATCAGAGAGATTAAATAATAATAAATAAATAAATATAAATATCCTGGGACATTCCTCATACACGGTCAATAATATAAAGAATATTCTGAATGAGCTATTTATTCGGTAACAATTGAAATAAAGACACATAAACAACTTGGTAATAAAAATCAAAATATTTTAGTTTCATTATAAAATAAAATAAAATGCATTTATTTTCAGACAACAGGGTCCATAGATTGTTAGTAAATACACAAAAAATAGCTAAGTTAGTACAAATTTAAAAATTAAAACAACAGAAAAAGAACGACAGGCAGTTTATGAAGTATAACGCATGACGTGCAGCTTCATAAACCTGCCTAAAGTAGGCCCATCTGCCCTCACAGCAAACACGTTCAGAATGATGTTGGTGCTCCCTCTAGCCCTGTTTAAAATAGAGGCCACTTGTTTCCGCATTATGGCGAAAAAATCTACCGTATGCGCATCTGCAAACATGCCTGAAGCACTACAGTAAGGAGGAAGCCTCAACAGCAGAGTGTTGTATACTTTTTGGGTATAATTAGCCAATAGGCTGCTGGAATAAAAAATTTGGCTATATGCCTTAAAGAGTGGGATCTTGACATTGACTGAGCTGCCAGCAAATCTACGAGCCAGCATATTTGCCCGCACTGCCAACGCTCTGCGCTCCCTTTCTATATCACAATCATCTTTGAGGTCTTCAGTCACAATAAAACTTTTTGCCATAGTGTATTGTTGTAGTGTATGTGTAGTGCCATTTAGTGTTACTGAAGGGATATATGACGGACATTTATTTCTACCCCTAAATACCAACAGTTCACTCTTGCTTGAGTTATATTTTAAACCATGATCCTCAGCATAAGCTTCACATATGAATAATGGTTTCCTAATTCTACCAATCGTAGGAACCAGCAGCACCATGTCATCGGCATAGCTTATGTTATTTACACAATTACCAGATGGTAAATCACTGATCAGAGAGCTCATTTTGGCTGTCATATAGATATATGACAGCCAAAATGAGCACTCTGATCAGTTGATCTACATAAATATTGAATAACCTTGACGATGTCCGACCTCCACATTCCAGTTTGTATGGATCAGACATTGCATTAGACCATTTAACATAATTTATCTGTTTGTTATACCAGACGGAGAGTGTAGTAACTAATTCCACAGGGACACCTCCCTTCCTAAGCTTATCCCACAGGATATTATATGATACTAGATCAAAAGCTTTAGAAAGGTTCAGGAAACATGCATTCACGAGAGTTTTCCTATCTGTGTAGTATTTAACCGTATGTTCTAAGGTAAAATATAGCACTCTCAGTAAACAGCCCCTGACGAAAACCATATTGAGCATCATGTAGCTTCATGTATCTCCTGTCTGAGGTTATGAATTATTATTAAAATTATAACGAGACTGTCTAGAAAAATGTTAACTACCCCTGAGGCGTCACTTGGTTGTCAATATGTCAATGAAATTTCTTTGTTTAAATTGTTTAGACACCAGAAATGAACTAATGCTAACTTGGAATTTTGCGTTTTTTTCTGCCAAATTGTTTATCTTAAGGATATTTTTTTTATCAAATTAAAAAAGAAATAATTAAAGCAGTTCCAAGAAATGGCACAGCACTAAGTAAATTCACTTTTTGCGCTCGTCCGCTATATTACGCTAATTGGGTTAAAAGCCAAATTAATGCAATTTGCCTTGCAATTATAATCTTAAGGCCCCAATGCCACGGAGAGATATATCAGCAAAAGACAGCAAGAAAACATTTTAATGTAGAAAACCCTCGTGAATGCATGTTTCCTGGACCTTTCTAAAGCTTTTGATCTAGCATCATATAATATACTGTGGGATAAGCTTAGGAAGGGAGGTGTCCCTGTGGAATTAGTTACTACACTATCCGTCTGGTATAACAAACAGATAAATTATGTTAAATGGTTTAATGCAATGTCTGATCCATACAAACTGGAATGTGGAGGTCTGACATCGCCAAGGTTATTCAATATTTATGTAGATCAACTGATCAGTGATTTACCATCTGGTAATTGTGTAAATAACATAAGCTATGCCGATGACATGGTGCTTAACCATGACATGCCATGGTTTATTGTGACTGAAGACCTCAAAGATGATTGCATTGACCATAATAAGGTCAAGGTATCAAGGAGGGTAAATTTATTATATTATTATTCATTATAATAGTGGATGGATGTCCGAAAAGAAGTCCGAATAAGAGATAGATGAATTGTGTGAAAGATGAAATTGGTAAGAAAGGAGGAAATGCTGATATAATGGTCGAATTGAAGCAGCGCAGAAATTGCACCGACTCGATATAATTAGGAAGTAGGAAGAAGGAGTAAGAAAACAACGAATTAAATAAAGTAAAAATATATTAAAAAGTAAAAACCATCGCGTTATCTAAATGAAAAAAATAATGAGGAGAAGATGCGACGTAAGAAACTCCTCATGGGCCCGACATGTTTATTGTTGTAATTTTACAATTAAATTATCACTTTAATTACACCTACAGCATTAATAAATTAAAAGTTTTAGTAACGGATGAAATAGCAACTGTACTTAGAGGTGTGCACAGGGGAAAGAAAATCGAAAAAATGAATTGCGTTAGCAATATTGCTTAGCTTCCTTTTTAGGGGGCTAGGTCGAGTGCTTGCGATAGACTGCCTCCTCTAAATGCTACACGCAAACTTTTATTAACTTTGCTATTGATTTTATGGTCAGTGTTGCCACTTAATCAATCTTTCTAATGATCCAAATAAGTCGGACCAACTATTCAGCTTCCCGATACATAATTTATACTAAAAAATTGATTAAATCCTAACTTCCTAACTAATATTATAAATGCGAGAGTGAATTTGTTTGTTTGTTACGCCTAGAAGGAGTTAGACTACTTTTTATCCCGGGAACACGGGTGAAACCGCGGGGGACAACTAGTACAAAATATTTTCGGAGATTTCTCAGTTTAAGTGTATTTCGAATCGTCGATAGATTCAACTGTAACGTTCATAAGTGCCTTATCAGGGCCTAACCTGTATACATTACTTTTTTATTTTGATTTTGAAAACAAAGTTATCTTATTTTATCCTTCAAATAGCTCCGGTTTAAAATTTACGTTTTCAGGTTAGCATTTTGTTCATTGCTGCTATCGATTGGGTCTCTAATTCCATTTCCGGTACTTGCTTTTCGTGTGCTGAATTGATCTTAAATTAGTCTTTGTACCCTTATGCAACCAGATTTCCATCTGGCAAGGTTTGTTTTAGGTTCATTGATAGCATAACTATATAATGTTAAAATTTCAGCTTTTAGAAAATGGTTTAGAAGAAAATATTTCATTCACAAGATTCACAACTAAAATAGCATCTGGCACGTAGGTAGCAACCACATAACGCTCTGTCGATTTAAGTTTAGGTTGCTAAAAGGCTGTAGAAAATGATGAAGAAAAAATTATTCGTGCTGAAATGGTTTAATGGGTTAAAAATCCGAATTTTTCACTAGTACAAATAGGATGCGCAAAAGCAAACGCAACCACTTCCAGCTGCCAGACTTGGTGCATCTCTATCAGGTTTTAATACGCAAGAAAATATCAAAAATCCAGCCTTACTAAAGTTCTTTTTTTCGCGACGTTGCTAGCTCTTATACCATATAGGCCCGTTTTGGCGAAACTTAATCCCCCTTATTACAAAACATGGTTTAAAATAAAACCAGTTTTTAGAATAGCCTCGTCTCTTTTTATTATATGACGTTAGAAAGTGACCGAATGACAGTAAAAGCTGGGTTTGCTTTAAACCATGTGTGACCATGTTTAGTAATAAGGGGGGATGAGTTTGGTCCAGGAGAATTTTAAATTCTGATATTTATGAGGTCTGAGAATTATCGGTTTCAAATGTCACTTCACATACTGCATTTTTAAAAGTACAGCTTTCCGCCCGCGATTTCACCCGTGACACTAAAAAAAGGATTATAGTGTCAGGGGTTGAACTTTGAAATACCACTATGATGATATTGATATACTATATGAAAACTATGCGCGATTTTTTAGTTTCTGGGCAGTGCGTGCTTCTATCAGTCAGTTTATAGATTTCTAACAAATCATTAAACTCTTTTGTTACGTCATAGAAAAATTGTTTACCATGCAGTTTTTTATAGATTAAATATTATAAGGCACAAAGAGGTCCATTAATAAGAATATATCGCGGCAACCAACAGTCTCATAAAGGACAAAGATAAATAATTGGTCAATCATGTCGTCACCTGTTTTGGTTTAAACATTTCAGGTATTTTATCGGCAAAATACCATTTTTAAACCATGTTTTCGTAATAAAATTTAAATAGCAAGGATTTGGAAATTTCGGCCGTTCTTTTCCGCTTCCTCTGTTAAAACACCGTCTGAAGGATATATTTGAAGTGTATTGGTCGCCCAGTGGTCGAAATTCGACCGTACAAATTCATGGTTTGAATAAATATTTAATACATTTTAGCTTTCTGGGGGGCTAAAAAGGGAGCTCGAGCAATTAACTTTTCCGAATTTACGGCAGTCTTATGCAACGAATCAATTCCGAATCTTTTAATGAATATAAATTGTAGGTGTAATGAGTGAATATTTACCAAAAAATACTGGAATTACGTAGGATCTGCCGAGAATTCGAAAAATAAATTGCATTAAAATAGCAATGTAGCTTGATCGAACTTTTTAGCCCCCCTGAAAGCTAAAATGTATTAAATATTTATTCAAACCATGAATTTGTACTCCATATAAACTTTAACTAGGCTAAAACTTACAGTCCTCTTGCCATCTGTAATATGCTTAAAAAGCCTATAAAGTTTTCAGTTCACGTTCGGTTCAGACAGGCTCTATCACCAGATTTACCATTTCGGAACCTCGAACGCATTAGCAATCCGCCCTTGTGCTTGTAGTTTCCCCCTCAATGGATAAAGGGTTGCCTTTGTTCCAACAATTAGATGGTTCCAACGATGGAAACTAGGTCACTTAGGTACCCATGTGATTTATTTATGAGTGGAGTATTTATTTACTTAGTCCTTTAATAAATAAATACAATACAATACAATAAATTACATTAAAAATCCTCTTTTGATCCACGATATTAAATTAAGGAACCTGTGTGCACCAGTTTCTAGACCTTCTATTAGCTAGACAAGTGATTCCCAAAGTGGTCCAGGTGGACCCCCAGGGGTCCACAGGAGACTCAACGGGGGTCTACGTTAGATACATCTTAATTTCAAATGTTTGGACGAGCTTTGGGACTATGGTAGAAATGTCGCAACAGGGGGTCCACCGAAACCTGAAAATTTTGAAAGTGATCTACGTGAAAAAAAATTTGGGATGCTCTGAGCTAGACAATGTGAAATTTTTAATCGATAACAACAAAATTGTTTTGAATCATTCACATTGAAACCAGCACCAATGATAATAGATTTATTTTCAACTAACACGATCTATTCTTGAGACTGAGTTCTCTGAGTTTTGATCTCTCGTTCTAATACATGCCTAAATGTCAGTTTCTACAGTAATATATACTGAACGCGAACTGAAACCGCGGGGGACAATTAGTATATTATAAACTATAGTAAAGATATAAACTAAAACATTTTTGTACAAAGTTGACTTAGACCTAGAGTCATATAGCGAAGATACCGACCACGCTAACTCCTTTGTTTCCCCACTTCAAACGCCAAGGACAATCGTAAAGTTAGTCGAGTCAAGAGACATCGGATGTCTCCTACAGTACCCGCCAACAATAAATGACTCCTTCCTAACTAAGCACCAAGTTCCGTACTATGCGCTACTTACTAAAATGGTTGCGTCAACAAACATCAACTTAGTAACCATATTATTATAGTATTCTTGAAATAATAAATAATTTCAAAGAGTTTTTTTTTTTTTTTTTATACCACTAAGGTGGCAAACAAGCATACGGCCTGCCTGATGGTAAGCAGTTACCTATGCCTATATACGCTATGCCTATGGACGCTTGCAACACTAGGGGCATCGCTCGCGCGTTGCCGATCCTAAAATAATAATAATAATAGATATTGTGGGTCCTTGTTTTTTTTTTATAAGTATGTTTTGTTTTTACCTCCATCGAGTTTTGGATTTCGAATTACGAGTTTGACCAATTTCTTACTACCACCTATAGTAGTCTACACTCTTATCTTATCCTATGGCTAATAGTAATCGCACCAAAAACATTTTTATGTAAAATGTTGCCGCCAAGACATATGGCTCGTACTGTCAAAAAGTTATCAGATCTCTTGTAGACCCAAACTTATAACTCTACATGCACTCTTACAAGCCCTAACTTCACAAACTACACACCGTAGTCAAAATATGTGGCTTGGCCGTTTCGCTACCGTCACATGGGAGTAAGGTGAAAAATGTATTCACTGTTCATTACTTTTTTGTCATTCAATAGTTCTTGTAGTATTGAAACGGCCAATCCACATATTTTGACTACGGTGTGTAGATTTTGTGAAGTTATTGAAACTTAATATGTTTAATAAGTTTACTATTGACATCATATCCCTAGAATTTTGTTTATCTGGTATAATCCAAACCCAAGTTATGAGGGTTCAAAAAAACGATGAAGCGCTTCGAAAAAAGTTAGGTAGTGCCCTTTCGCTTCGTTTGGCTGTCTTGGCGGGGGGCACTTCCGTGCCCCCAGATCACCTAGCAGGTAAGGTGTTTTAAACGTAACGAACTAGAATGCTGAATTTCAACATAGTTTAATATTATTACTACCTATGCATATTGGCTTTGAAAACATGAAAGTAGGTAGTTGAATCGTAACCGCAATCTCCGCAATGTTCCAATTTCAGTCTACAAATGTGGACTTCACTTATAACCTATTATTAATTTTTATATCGAAATGAAACTGAAATTGTTTTCCTTCATATAAGGTTTACAAGAGCTCCGGCGGAGTCTATATATAATAGATCAGAATCGATGAGAGGTTGATAGGTTATCTAAAGAGACAAGTTGAGACAACTTGAATATTTCGCAATTCATCCTTACTAATATTATAAACGCGAATGTTTGTATGTATGGATGTTTGTTAGTCTTGCCCGCAAAAACTACTAAACGGATTTGGATGAAATTTGGCACACAGGTAGTATATATTCTGGATTGACACATAGGATACTTTTTATTCCGGGAAAACATACGATCCCTCGGGAATGCGGGTGAAACCGCGCGGGACAGCTAGTCTGTTAAATGTGTAGTAACTTATATAATTTTAGTACAGGCTAGAAATCCTACTGGGATATATGGTAAAGTCACATGATGGTTATGGGTACCATCTTCTAAAATATATGGCTTCCACACATTTAAATCCCCTGCTGCTAATATTAAATGTAAACATGAGGACAGTTTTACCTTTAGTACATACCCCATTGATAACTACTTTGATTTTCTATAGTGGCCACCTCTACCAACCTCCCGGTCATAAAAGACGGCACACTATACCAAGCAACCCCTTACGAAGCGTCTGGGACCCTCTGCGGTAGGTCACGCCGCCAGGGTACTCGCCCCTGGTACTCATGAGAAAATGTAAGTCGCACCGTGATTACTAATTATTTTTTTTATTTTTTTTTACTGTTTATAGGCCTGTGTTTGACCGCAATCTCACCATGGTAAGTGATGATGCGGCCGAAGGTGGTAAGCACACAAAGCCTAGAAGAACTGGCTCTCAAGTGCAGCTATCGGAACACACCGAAAGGTGCTTGGCGACAGATTTTCAACTTGAGGGTGGTAGCCAGCCAGGCGGGTACTACTAAGTACCCTACCACCGTGCTATGGTTTCCTCACGATGTTTTCCTTCACCGAAAACTCAAGCTCATTGTAGGATTCGAACCCGGGACCTTCGTCTTGGTATCCGACGTCACTACCACTGAGCTATCATCGCCTTAAACCATTCAACTCACTACCATTTACCTTTAGTACAGCCACGATTGGCATTTTTTCTGCCTAGCCGATTAGTTATGCAAGTGGTGACAGAAGACCATGACCACAGCATGTATGGGTACGCCCCGCGCAGTCATTAGTCTGCCGTGCCATCCGTAGGGTCCCACCCGGCTCGCTACGCGCCATTCACTCTTCACGCACACGGTGATATGACAACCATGAATGAACAATCTTTCTAGTCGATTGCCATGAACATTTGTAATTACCCGTATTGGTGAGAAATAAATATGAACACACCCTGAGATGTCTGAAATTCGTCATCGTTTCTACAGAACACTTGGTATTCTTGGGATTGCTATATTTGTAACTACAGTTATTGTCCTGTTCGGTTGCATGTGTGAGTAATGTATTTATTGATGAATTGTAGTCACACGCCAAACGTATATGTTATTTATATTGCACCACGTCTGTGAGTGCACCATACAAATCAAACAAATCAAACAAGTTGGTCAACAATAATAAAGGAATTTACGGTTCAATATAATTAACTTGTAGACTAGTTCTACGAAATATCTACGAAAGTCTACGATACGATAGGGAGACGTCCGACTCTAAGTATCTATGTCGTCCGAGTAATAGATTACTATTGATATTTAGTATAGATTAGATAGATCTATACTATAATAATAATATAATAAAGCGGAAGAGTTTTTTGTTTGTTTAAACGGGCTAATCTCTGGAACTACCTGTCGGATTCGAAAAATTCTTTCACTAATAGGAAGCTACATTAACCCCGAGTTTTTTTATCCCAGGAACGTGGATGAAACCACGGGAAACAGCTAGTTAACAGGTAAAATAGTATTTCATTATTTCTTGTTTCTTGCCTGTTCTTCTGAGTTGAAGGCCGACTTATGAACTGGTGGTAACATCAGTAGCTTTGACCTTCATAAGTGCTCTACTAGGGCCTAAATTGAATAAATGGATTTGACTTTGGCTCTCTACAATTTATTTATGATACAATGGCAAATTAATGGTGGTAATTATAATGGAATGAAAAAAAAAACTCAGTTTATTTTACACTGCTATATTCTCATCTCACAATGGTATAAAGAGAAATAACATTTAGTCGACACGTATAAAATACATGGGTAACAGGAAAATAATTGGAAACGCATGAATGGACGGCAGCGCGGGCTGGCGCGGCGTGGGCTTCACGGTCAATTGACGCACCGACGGCATCGCCGCATACGCGATCACCCACTCTCACCACTTTACTATTCGCCATGGGTAACGTTACCGGTACCATCGTAAGTTTACTATGCCCACTATAGCCCACACAATCGTGGCTTTCGTTATTCACGACTCGCTTCGCTAAAACCTTCAGTTTGGTACTAACTTCTGCCCCGTGGAAAATGTGGAAAGTGACCAAGAACAAAATTTCGTTTTTCGGCTTCTGTTTCAAGTATTTGAAGACTCGTTTTCACATAATATATTTCGCAATAAAGTGCTCGCGTGTGAAAACTTGTCAGCCCTTATTACATGAGATGGCTTAAAGCAAGTTTTGTTAAACCTAGGTTTTTTAAAACTACGTAGCGCCTTGATAAATAATTGGATGTAGCTTTGGGACTCTTAGCAAACAATGATGCTGAAATTGAAATAAGTAATATGCTTGGGCTAAGTAATTGAAAATAAAGGACCTCAGCCAACGAGGCACTTATTTAAAGTAAGCTGGACTACTAGTAAAAGTTCAACGACATTGTAATAAAACGTTCAATATCATAAGAAAGAATAAAACGGCTCATTCACTAGTTTTTAGGGTTCCGTTTTTGTGCGCGTGATGTCCCAGGTGTTACAAGCGACCCTTGGCCCTTGTGATTCAACACGTGGAATCATAAGCATATAGTGGCTACGGTTACCGCTTACCACCAGAGGGGCCAAATGCTTCTTTTAAAAAGTGGATTCTAAATATATTCTTCGTACCACTTGCTCAACAAAGTGACATTCTATGCCACAAAAAGCGAACATAACAATAGTCATTTTTTATCTGTTAAAAACAGGGAAAGAAAATTGTACTGAATTTCATTCATCCTCTAGGGGGAGAATGTGATTTAAATTTGGAATACTTACCGAAATTTATACTGAACTTCATCTGTGTTTACACCATTGAGTTTGTATATAAAGCATTATACATATTTTTGAAAAAGGAATACGCAAATGAACTCATCAACAATAAATGTACCGAACAAAAATGTAACTCTCTCTATCAATAATTGGACCAATGTTTCGAATGTTAACCTCGCTTCGCTCGTGATTTAAGTTTGTAACACCCTCGCTACGCTCGGGAGTAAACCTTGAGTCCTTCGTTACGCTCGCGATTTAAATCGTCACCCGCGACAGAAGACACTGCTTTATCCCCTTGGTTAATAATCTACTATTTACAACGAATCTTCTATTTTATGGTGCCACTTCGGTCAAAGATATATTGAATTTGAAGTTTTTATAATAGGTACGATTCTTTATTAATATTCAGTACGGTTACTTTTTGTAGATGGCTGAACCTTGACTCAATTGTTACGTAGCGTTTTAGCGCCGCCTGCGCCCGCGCCGGTGCGTGGGTTCATGGCCACACAATAACTTAAAACCGCTTTCTTTATATCCAAACTAAAAACATTTAACTACTTTATACGCCACTTTATTTTTAATATAGATGTTGAAATATTATAGAATTGCCATTATTATAAGTTTTACGATACCTGTAAAATACGGCCATATAATTTTAAACTAAGCTGAGCATATACTATGTACTATAAAACATATCATTCTTATAATGGCCTTATCCCCGAAGTTCGCAAAGCAAAAAATCTGATACAGGAAAATAGAACTATGTTTCTAACTACCGCAGTTTTTCCGAAATAGTGAACATTCCTTCACAAATAATTTTTCAACACACTCACTCGGAATGTGACATTTATTGCAAAATACAAGTCTGTTTTTTTCCTCGCAAGTGTGTTGAAAAACGTCGTATGACACGCGTGTACATTGATTATTACACTCTCGGCTCCCCGCGTGGAGTGTTAATAACCAACTTTGCACACATGTACATATAAATGTACTATTACTAATGCGGTTCGTCTAACGGAAGGTCGGACCCGCGGTGAGTGAGTCAGACTCAGACTCTTGGCCAGTTTTTATTCTTTGATAAGATAAGATAAACAAGAATAACAGTAATACAATCTAGTAATAAGAACTTACTAGTATATCCATCTAGCAAGGTACGCATAAATACGCAAACTGACATAAGTCGGACGACATTTGCATATGCATGCCTATGCACAATGAGGTCCTTTAAATATGTCAAAGCCTGTTTGTTTTCCAACGCATAAAGCAATCACATCTTGATAGGTAATACCTTAGTTAACCGGATTAAGACAGTCCATAAAATAACTGTGCATAATCAAAATTTGTTCTGAAAACTCTTTGTAAATATTCTTTTTTTATACGTCGAATTCGGTAAACAAGCTTACCTACGGTAATGATGGTAAGCATTTACCGTAGGCATATGGACGCTTGCAACACACGAGGCATCACTCACGCGTCACCGACCCTTTTCCCCTCCCCAATGAGCTCTGGCGACCTTACTCACGCGCAGGAACAAAACATAAAGTTATTTGGCTGCGGTATTGTAAGGTGAATTAGTGTCAATTGCATATGGATCTGACGCTGATGTTGTTTGTGCCTGATAAGTACCTACGAAGGTAAAGCAAAAACCTGCTGCTGGCCCGAAAAAATAAGGTGGAGGTACTTCCCCAGTCGAGCTGCGCTTTGAGCGGAATAACGCTGTGATAAGCTCATCGCTTGGCGTATTTCGCTTAAAAATGTGTTTTCAACTTTTCACGTCATATCCCGTTGTCCGTGGCATTGTTCTAACAAACGGCATAGTTTCGCACGCTCCATATATCGACAAACATAGTAACCAGCGTATATGACGGTTTCAAACATTAGCATTCATAATTTTGTTGCATGAATGAACGTAGCTCGGGGAATGCTATACATTTACATACGCGGTTGTGTTTTGTTATTGTTTATATACATTGTCAACTTAATACCGAGCCTGGAGAGTTGGATATTGTAATTTAGGCACTTGAAGTCCACATACATTTTTCCTCAATTCAAAACAATATTAATCTTTTTTATATAATTTTTTTTCTATGAAAAACATGTTAATTAACTAGTTAGAGGCTCCATTTGAGGTAAGTGGTCACCGCTGCCTATCAACTATTGGAATACTAGGAGCATTGAATGTGTTGTCGACCTTTTGAAAAACCCCATAATATGGCTATAAGGGAAAACCGTAATCGTTCCACGTCCCAATTGAATCGTTTTGTGGCCGATCGAGGTAGTAAGTAAACCAAACAAGTAATAATATAATTAGAGTATTCCATAGTCATTTCTAGAGAAATCAAATCTTTAAAACAGATGTAAGCCAGCCGATTGAAAAAGTTGTCTTCCTTGCTTAGCTTCATTATTTTTTATACTCCAAATAAAATAAACGAAGTCATATTAATTAATTAATTAATCAAAATTCAAAAGACTTGACTACCAGTCCAGTAAATCATAAAATTACGTTGAGCATAAATCACTTGATTACTCTGAAACAGAGAAAAATGCGACCATAGTGACAACTTATTTTATTCTAACAACTAGCAAAGGTTTTGCCTAAACAGTCACATAAAACGTTTTATACGTACCTTATTCATTGATGCGTATTATGTACAAAGGATCTTTTCATGGTTATGCATGGAAAATTATGTTTTAAATGGCCTACATTTCTAGATTTTGATTCGCTTTTATTGAAACAGTAATTCACTGCGCAATTTATCGCCTTGTGACATTTTTCTGCTGATAAAGGAGCGGGACCTTCGTCTCTCGCAATTCGACGTACCGAAGATAATGTTTGGCCAGCTGTATTTTATTGAATACGAAGTAAAAACACTTACATATATGTTTCTTGGCAAGTGTTTTGCATTGAGACACAAATTAATGTTGAATTACAAAGGTTATATAGATATGTACTTTATTTTATTTATTAAATCGAACTATATTGACTCGTTTTGTTTTTAAAACTACAAACTGACCTCAATCTCAAATATTTGAGGTGAAGGTCAAATATTAAAAATATGGGGGCGATTCGGGCGGACCTCCAAAGGTTTTCTTCCTCATTCTTGACAATAATTCTTAAGACACCTGTATAATAGAGAAGAAAACAGCATATTCTACTGCACAAAAACTTTATAAATTACTACTATAGCGTCTACGAGTGCTACGAGTGCTACGAAAGTGTTCCAAAAACGTAAGATAGTAATCTCTACTTTTTTAAATTGTAATTAAAGTAAGTCTAATACCAATTTTTAAATGCAACTTTTTACTGTACCGGATCTTTGTAAATAACTTGGCAAAACAAACGATTATTGCACATCAACAATCAATCATTCATTTCCGATATTTGTTTTATAAATTGCTTCTTTGTTTTATTTTCTACAAACAAAGTAATTTATCGCACCTTTAATTAGGAACAGGATAAAACACAATTAATTATTAGATACTTGTCTACTTTGATATTACCTTCATTCAACAAATACGTGAAGAAGAAACTTTGTGTAACTTTGTAAGCATATTGCGCGCAGTGAATTATTTTATCAATTTAAAAAAAACGGTCTAAGTTCGACCAATGGGCGACCGCTAGTTACAATAATATCAAAATTATAACTCTTCTTCTCCACAATTACAACATGTAAAGAAAAAACACACATTGATCCCGCCTCCTCCTCCTATCTGGTTGGAAAACATAGATCAACTATTTTTTTTAACGTTATTAAATCGTTCGTATTTATCACTATCAATTCAAATTAAAATGTCTAACTAAATAGCTTGATATACAAGTTTTTTTCGACGTGATTACAAACAACATGAATAACTTCTTCTTTCTACTAAACTGGTTTTGAAGTCTATAAATACGTAAAATGGAATTAATCAGCAGATATTCATTTCTATCTACATCAAAATTATTGTATTCAAATAAACCTTCACACTGTGAAAATATATCCCACACATGTGATGCAATAAATGAATAAATAAATAATTAACCCTGTGGAGCCTGTGAAGTTCACAGGCACCTATGAAAAGTCTGACTCTAATACGGGTAGTACAGAAGGTTTCATTTGCTGAGTAGACCCGGCAATAAATTTATTGCTCGTTTCAAAACAAGCTTAGATTCATTAGTCATTATATAATTCACACTCCATCTGACAACAGTAGATTACGTATCAGAAAGTAGATTCATGGTAGATTCTATCAATATTTCAATTAAGCAGCACCATTGCAGTTCACAATAGAAATAATTCGATTCAGATCGTAACGTATAGGTAAGGCCCATGAACACGGTGCACATAGAATCTTACCTAAGCTTTGGACATCCGAATTTCCGACATGGTGTCGAGGCAACAAAATTCTAAGTGATAAATCACTTCTATACAGGATTGAGAAGAATCTTTATTTTGTATCTTTTTTTTGGGTTACGGTAACCTACTTAGGTATTATGAATTATTTATATACGATGCTTTCGCAAGCATTTTTATCTCAGGATCTGTGGATATATTTTTTATTGTGTATTGGTTTGTGTTTGATCACAATCTCACCATGGTAAGTGATGATATGGCCGAAGGTGGTAAGCACACATAGCATAGAAGGAACTGTCTCTCAAGAGCAGCTGTCGGAACACACCGATAGGTGCTTGGCGACAGACTTTCGTTGGCCTCACTATTTACTTCCATATTGGCCCCGATTCTGTTGTTCACAACTAAACTAATTTTAATGTCACTATATCTCTTTCTAACAAAGAATATAAGAAAAGGATGAAAGAAATTTAGTCCTGTCAAATTAGTCCAATGCTTGTTTTCAATATAAATTTAGTCGCCATCTATCGCGGTTACGCCTAAATACACGCAAAATAAGACGGCAAAGATTAATTTGACAACTTAAAATATGTTCTATCCTTTTTCAATCATGTTTGTAAGAAAGAGATGAGATGTGACTAAAATTAGTTTAGTGCGATTTACAACAGAATCGGCACCATTGTCTCGATAATTTTATTTATAGGCGCTCCTCATGCAATCTTTTCCAAAAATATTGAACTTTACCTACTTACAGTAGTACCCAACTGAATATGGCTTACCGATGTACCTGCGTAAGATACATTTTCAAAGCGCGGGAAACGCTATTGGTCTGCAGCTGCCGCCATGTTAGCGCGGGCCATGCGGAGGAGCGTGACTTGCGAGTGAGATGGAACTAACGGCTGCAGTGTATTATGAACCTTATAGTAGTCATCTAAGGTTGATTGTAAGTTTTATGCATTCTTTCGTTAATCTTTGGGGCCATACTTTCTTTAGATTCACGACGCGCCATATCAGTTGGGTACTACTGTACCATAGGATTACATAGATGACATTGCTTTACTAACAAACATTGTGAAACGGATAGTGACGTGTAAGTAATAAATAATTATAAAGTTGCGTGCAATATCTATAAAATGAAAGTTCATTCGTAACAGACAAATTGATATGTTGTATGCGTTGCCGATCGAGTGATTGATACAAAAACAAGCTAACAGCGAGATGAAAGTGCGGCTGACGTTGCGGCTACCTTATGTGGTGCTAATCTTAATTTCAAATCTGACCGTTTAAGTCACATTGGCTTAATAATAAAAAGTTCTTTAATATGAATAGAGTTTTTGGATTTACTTTTACAGAACTGATACACACATTTACTTTCCTTTCCTTATTTATGATTTCGAAAATGGTTTAGGAAGGGGTTTTGTCATACACGAGAGATTCGAAGCCTACCCATGACCTTATCTCGTCACATCACATTAACACCCAATCAATCATAATGTATTCAATAATGATATATTTACATGTCGATGTTTTATTTAATTGACCTTGCGAGAAACTTCGTCGCAGGAGTCTCGGAGTCTTGTTTATTACTACGCCACAATCCAAACATTTATCTACGTAGTGTATTTATTTTGGCTCGATATTAGCGTTGTACTAATAATTTTTACAAACATTTCGTGACTCTAATAGCAAAATGTCTATTCAAGTAGCAATCATATCCTCTAAGGAATAACATAGTATCTCACTTTCTGGCAATTTTAGTTACATTTTGTGCCACAACACAAAATTAACGTACTATTTCTATTTTTAATGTATTTATATCTGTTAAGTGTATAATCTAATAATATATATAAAATGCTTTTGTGGGTACGTAAATACGCAGTTTTCTCAATCACCACCAACCCCAATCAACTTCCCGTTGGGGTGGTAAATACCCCTTGGTCTCCAGGTGGTAGTAAGGGAGTTTTGTCGCGGTGGGTGGAAGGGGGTGGTTGTGGGTGGCGAAAATGTTAAAACATATATTGCTGTCCTTTTCTAACGCATGAGGACTTCTGAAAAGATCTCAAAATTTCTGGAATGGAAAGTTCCAAAATGTGTAAAACGGTTATAATCGATCTGGAATGTACTAGAAAGTTCAACAAATATCTGGAATGATCTAGAAAATTCTAGAGTGAATGCAAACTATTATAATCGATATAGCATGTTTTGCGAAAGTTCTACAAATTTCTGGCTTCATCTAGAAAATTCCAAAATGTCCAAAACTAATAACAGTTTTATCGAATCGAGTTAGAATGTTCGAGAACGTTCTAGAAATTTCCCGAATGATCTGGAATGTTCCAAAATGAGTGCAATTGATTATGATCGATTTAGAATGTTCGAGAAAGTTCTAGAAATTCCTAGAATGATCTAGGAAGTTCCAAAATGAGTGAAATTTATTATGATCTATTTAAAATGTTCGAGAAAGTTCTAAAATGAGTGCAATTTAAAATGATAGAGAAAGTTCTAATTTTTTTTGGATTGATCTGGAAAGTTCCAAAATGTGTACGAGTGTTATTAATGATCTAACTAAAAGAACCAAATCGAAATAGAAATCTATAATATCTGTTAAAAATTTATCCTTATATATTTTTTATACCACTAAATATGCGATGTATTTTAACCCGAGCAACGCCGGGATTCGCTGCTAGTTCTATATGTTTTAATAATTGACTGCCAGTTTCTGAAAGCCAAATCAAAGTTCATCTGTACTCAAAACTGTTGTCTTTGTCATTTCAGACGTCATTGACAATGACGAGTATACTTTCAACAAGGGATTATCTTTGATTTAATTTCAGACTGGCAGTATTTTCATCTATTGTAGTGTACAGTTCATAAAATGCCATCTAGAGTTACGTGACACATTTAGGCCTACGTCACTCTAAAATTTATGTTTTGTGAAAGAAATTACTATTCACTTTTTAAGGCTCCATACTCAAAAGGCAAAACCGGGGCTCAGTTTTGTTTGTGTATCTGTCTGCAAACTGTGTTGCAAACCTGAGTTACAAACCCGAGTTACAAACCTGAGTAACAAACCTTAGTTATAACCTAAGTGTGTAAATATTCTGTGTGGAATGTGCATACCTACTTATAAACATCGCATTGGAACTATATATCAATTTGTTTTACTTATAAATTAACTAGTGAGCCGTAACACAAGCAAGGGTATAATCATACAACGGAAGCTCAATTATAGATTACAACGTCACGCACGGTACTTACATATACAAAATGTATCGATATTAAAGTTGGAAATCGTGTGAATTTTTTATCGACTCTTAATTTCGATAAAGCTCCTGTCATGGCGTGACGAGGTAAGTTATGCAAGCAAGAACATAACCGACTCGACTTCCACTGTGTAAAAGTGAAAGCTCTAAGCCTTTAATACAAAATCATTTGATTTAATCTGACAAACTGCTTAATTAGGCGTACAGGTTATTACTTTTTAATCGATTTCATACGGTTTATATCGTATTGACAATACTTTTTAATTTAAAATTATTATCCAAGTGAGAATGTTGTTATTTTTAAATAAACTGCATAATATGAAAATAATTTCATTGTTGCGGATTTTATTTACTAATTAGTTTTATTCTCAATTTCTTATTCAACTGTGCGAATCGTATCGGTCAGTGACCAGAAATTATCGAGTAATTAAATGGTTTGTTATGTAGGTCATTGATAACGTAATCGTTATCTGGCCACCTGTGTAATGTGTTATTGTTTTTATCTTTTAAAACTCACGTAGATTTTATCGTTTATGAACATCGATGGTAATATTATCGATAAAGTAGTTCTTTACAATCGTTTCTCATATCAAATTATCTTTAGACTAATCAGACCGTTGAATCGGTTTCATCGTTGCGGCTGTTGTTCGTTTTAACTTTTCCTTTATCTTTGTCATTTTAACATAACATAGTACCAACTTGCGTAATAGATGCAAGCAACATGCTTGGCGCACCTACAATAAGGCCCGGTATCCACTAAAGCGGAGATGGACGGAGGAAAGGAGAAGACTGTATTGCAGATTGCAGCGGGCTGATTGTTTCTACCAAAAGAGGTGATATTATGTACTGTCGAGAGCGAAGTGAAGTAATATAATTAATATCTGCACATTATTTGCCGCAGCCGCAAAATCGTCTCTGCTGCGTACTCCCTAAATAAAAATGAGACATCCTTATCTTAACTTATTTGTGTTCTCTGAAGCTAAGTCGACAGAAATTGTGAAAAATAAAGTTATCCTATTGGTTATGTACGGAACATCTCTCCTCGCCGCTTTGGTGGATACTGGATACCTGGCGATGGAGATACACCTAGCCCATTTGTGCAGTGGCCGCGGCGGTTCTAAATAATAGATACAATCCGCAATACTAGTAAATAATGAGAGGTAGGTACTTGCTTGCACAGTATATCGGCTACAATAAAATCCCCTTAAGAAATTTGAAATCCACTATGTATTCAGAGATCTGTAGCATTTAGTAAGTAAACTGTGTTTTCTAAAACACACATAGCGTTTACCTGAGTATAAAACTTTCCTTTACGTGGCTCAGCCACCATGAAGATGTTCGAAGTTGCATCGCGCGATCGATTTTCAAACACACATTATTATAGTTTCTCGAAACTTCGAAACTCGAAACTGTATTAATATACAATTTTCAAGTTTCCAACAAAAGGTGGGTTGAAGTTAAGTAGAAACTAGCGTGACTTACCAACTTAACAAAGCGCAACATAATAGTGAATTCAAAAAGTTTTACATTAAGTTATTTTGATCAAGTTTCAGAAAGATACCGTATCGATGCCGTAGTACAAATGCTTCACGGTGTTCATAAGTTTCCTTTAATAGTCATAAGTAATTTTCTATTGGGTTTCCATTACTTAAACCATATCTTACAACAAATTGAACAAAAATCAAAAGTTTTGGCGGATATTAATCATTTTTCGAAACAATGAATTACATTTTCAGTGTTCTAACCTGAGGTTCTAACCTAAGAATAAACATTTTCAACTATTTGTTGGTACCTAACGACGGGATCTTACTTAGCAGTGTTTTTATTTGCGTTAGACAAGTATTTACTTAATCACATCGCATGAACATTTCACAGTTGGTTAAGCAACATATCGCCCGTTATTGTTTCCGCTGAACCTAGGATCGCGTGAGCACATGCGACTGCCTCGTTGACCTTGGTCCTTGCCCTAACAACTTCTATTGCTTTAATACTGTTTTGGACAAGTTTTTTCTTATCTACGATTGATTTGGGAACAGTAGGTATAACTTAAGATTCGTTAGATACTACAACTTTTTTTTAATTTAGTTTATTTCATATATTTCCATAATTTCTTTGAAAACAAAGTCGAACTCTTAATAAAAATCTTGTTTGAGTTACTCAGCTGCAACTCAATTCTAAAAATAAGTGAAACAGTTGCATGGGCGGTTCTCAAAATGTTAAAAGTATTCTGGATCACGAACTTCTCGTATTCTCGAAAATTTATTCGGTCGAAATATAAATTAAGATGTTATGTCAAGAACTATATCATTACCGCTCGCACGAAACAAGTAAATCAAGTGACATTTAATAAAAAGTTTACTTCAAAGAAAATATCAGTTCTCCACCATTAATCGTCAATCCGTCAAGATTGATTTCGAAGATTGTTTCGTGTGTACTAGTAATTGTTCTGGATTACATGACACTTGTATTTGTTCTCATTCTTACAGAGTTGCATAACGATTTGTTTGTCCCAATTACTGCTGATGACTGTCGAATCATTTCTCGCACGACACCCGCTAACTGAACAATCACTTCCGCACAATTCAACGGCCTTTTCCTACAATTTACGTGTAGGTGATACAGCGAGTCTCGCTTCCTGCTCCTACATTTTTAATTTGGTGACCTTATTCGTTTAACCACTTACTTGGAAAGCATGGGTTTGGAGCTTTCCGTTCCTATTTCTTTGGCATCGTTCGGATGCAGTCGGATGAATGTCGGCTCTAATCGGGCGCCGCTGGGCGTAAGCCAAGCCGTTCCCGCCGTTCCGACGAGTTTAAATTTGGAACACTATTTTTCTGTGCCCGTAGTAGATACGTTGCACGAGGTGAACAATCTCTTTCCGTTTGGAAATACATATTACGGATCGTGGGGCAACATAGATATCGGTGGAGGAATGGGTGAAAATAATCTTGTTCTCAATTTTACAACAACGAATAGTGTACACACAACTGCACATCATTCCGTGACACGAATACCTCGTCGTATCCTGTTTATCGCTGTTTATGATTCCAAATGCGTTGATAAAACAGTTACATGGAAACGTGCGTTTATTGTCATACTTGTGGATTAGGGGATCACATTCCTTTACAATTACTTTTTAACTAAATTACACGCATCGGTTACTTTTACAAAAAATTTCGATGGATAACAAAATATATTCAACTATTTGTGAAGTTATGTCTTGAAGACTTAGATCTGAAAGAGTTTTTTTTTTACGAAAGGCAGTAGGTACATCTGTTGCGATAAGAAAATTGAGGTTACGTGTTCAATTAAAAATAGACTACCTACCTATTACATCTAAGCGCAGAACAGTTTACTACAGCAAGTATTACGTGTCATGTATGAATAAACGATCTTGTTATTATGGAAGCACAGTCATTGGTACAGTGTTAAAACAGTTGTTTTCTAGGACATCGCCGCGAAAAAACAGTTCCAATTTATCCAGCTGGTGGTAAATTAAATTGCTCGGAAAACCGCAACCGCATAGTGCCCTCAACTTAAACTAAGTCAAGGATCCTCGTTTAACAACAACCAACGTAAACTTGCTCTCGAACGCAACATCCACATAAAGTATCGATTTAATCTGTGTGACAAAAAATGCTGGATACTAAAAGATGCGATTTATTTTGGAAATATTTTATGGCGGCGATAGAAATTCTGGTCTATTCTATCAGAACGACGACAAATCATTCGCAAATGTAGGCGTCTCTTAACGTCGAGATAGTTTCGCTGTGCTATGTCGTACATACGAAACTCAATTCAACGAACAACAAATTGGCAATTTGACAAAAATGCAACGAACCCAGTACAACATACATGAATATTGTATAAATAGTAAATCAGAACATGCTGCGCTTCGGGATGATTGAATAGCGCCGCACTGGTCTGGTTCATTGGACTCATTTTAATACACTGCCATCAGATAATAGCATTTCAAATTGTATAGTACTAGTATGGTAGACAATATTGAAGATGATGGAACAAATGATATGAGGTGCAAATAAAATTATGAACAAGTTTAATGGCTGTAATAACAGGCAGCTTTGAGAAGAATACTAAAATGGACGATAAAACTGCCCCATAATTTAAGGACAGAATCAATATTCTAGAAACTTTGGATACTTGTACAAATTGCAAGTTTATTGAGTATGTACTTTAGGTAAATCATTCGAATTCAATTATTGCACTTGCTATTGCATGCATTCGTGAAATCATTCTGGTGACTAATGTCATAGTACTTGAATCACAAAATGATCGCAGCATATCTAGGTGTAACAGGTATCTACCTATCTATAATAATTTTATCTCCTCGTTCACCTACAGTTCACACTTGTGTGGTGCGGCTGTCCGGATTCATGTTTGCGAAGCGCATGCCTCTATTTGCTAACCTCACGTATCCTCTGCCATCTAAACATTGTTTATGTTTACGAACCGCGTCGGAGGACATCGAGTTATTAATAAAAGGCTGACGTACCTGTGCTCTGTTAATGACATCGTGAGGTCCCCGCCAGGTTGCAGCCGGAGATTTTCTTTTGGCAAGCTCTAAGGTGGCCTCGCTCGGACATCGCTCAAACATAAGAACACGTTCGGCGACAGATCCTCGCGTGAGGAAAGGCCGTACGGGCGTAGCTCCCGCCGCCGTGGCCGGTTCCCCGGTACCGGCACTCGAGGCCCGACGAGCTCGAGCCTCAAACTTAGATCGAGCTTCGGTAACATGGGAACCCAGCGAGGCCCGACGCTCGCCACTGGCACCCGTGGATGGCTTTCTAGCTCCGGTTTCCAGCCTATCCTGATATCGACTTTTAGCGTAGTCGACCAGAGATATAGGAGGTACAACATCCGGTCGCTCGGCTGAACGCTCAGCGACAACACCTCCAGTTCGAAGTGCACGCAGAAGACGTTCTTCTTCGCGAGCGACTTCAAGACGCATCGCAGCGGGATCTGCACGTCTCGCACCTGCGCCAGAGCCTCCTGTACCGTTTCTCTCCGGCACTAGATCTGGAGGTAAGGTTACTTCTATAGTCTCATCTTCTTCGAGTCTATGGTCGCGGCGTTGATCTAGCCTTTGCTCTCTACGTACATCTGGCCGCTGGTCTCGTATCACCTCCGGGCGATGATCTCGTCTAAGCTCTGGCCGTT